>VSMD01138432.1:56823-87839 GCA_008750895.1 Mirza zaza | reverse complement strand
CATGGTATGGATTTCCATCTGTTTACATCCTCTACTATTTCCTTCCTCAGTGTTTCATAGTTCTCCCTGTAGAGGTCTTTTACCTCCTTGGTTAAGTATATTCCTAGGTACTTTAATTTCTTTGTTGTTATTGTGAAGGGAACTGAGTCTTTGATTTGGTTCTCAATTTGATTGTTGTTGGCATATATGAATGCCTCTGATTTCTGTGTATTGATTTTGTATCCTGAGACTTTACTAAATTCATTTATCAGTTCCAGGAGTTTCTTGGTTGAATATTTGGGGTTTTCTAAATATAATATCATATCATCAGCAAACAGTGAAGGTTTGATCTCTTCTGCCCCTATTTGGATACCTTTAATTCCACTTTCCTGTCTGATTGCTATAGCCAGGACTTCTAGTACTATGTTGAATAGAAGTGGAGATAGTGGGCAGCCTTGTCTGGTTCCAGTTCTAAGTGGGAATGCTTTCAATTTTTCCCCATTCAGTATGATGTTGGCTATGGGTCTGTCATATATGGCTTGTATCATTTTTACATATGTTCCTTCTATACCTATTTTATTAAATGTTTGTATCATGAAGGGGTGTTGAATTTTGTCAAAAGCTTTTTCTACATCTATTGAAAGAATCCTGTGGACTTTGTTTTTGCTTTTGTTTATGTGGTGAATTGCATTTATAGATTTACGTATGTTGAACCATCTCTGAATCCCTGGGATGAAGCCCAGTTGGTCATGATGGATTATTTTTTTGATAAGCGTCTGGATTTGGTTAGCTAGGATTTTGTTGAAAATTTTTGCATCTATATTCATTAGGGATATTGGTCTGTAGTTTTCTTTTTTTGCTGCATCCTTTCCTGGTTTTGGTATCAGAGTAATATTCGCTTCATAAATTGTGTCGGGGAGGTTTTCATTCTTCTCGATGTTGTGGAATAGTTTCTGCAAGATAGGTACTAGTTCTTCTTTGTAAGTGTGGTAAAATTTGGATGTGGAACCATCTGGACCGGGACTTTTCTTTTTAGGGAGATTTTTAATTGCTGTTTCTATTTCAGCTCTTGAGATTGGTCTGTTCAGGAAATCTATTTCTTCCTGGTTGAAACTAGGGAGGCAGTGTGTGTCTAGAAATTTGTCTATTTCCTCCACATTTTCCAGTTTGTGTGCATAACGTTTTTTGTAGTATTCAGAAATTATATCTTGTATCTCTTTGGGATCAGTTGTGATATCTCCTTTTTTGTCTCTGATGGAGCTTATTAAAGATTTCTCTTTTCTGCTTTTCGTTAGCTTAGCCAGTGGCGTGTCAATTTTGTTTATTTTTTCAAGGAACCAACTTTTTGTTTTATTAATCTCCTGAATAGCTTCCCTGTTTTCAATTTCGTTGAGTTCTGATTTGATCTTGTTGATTTCACTTCTTCTGCTGGGTTTTGGGTTGGTCTGTTATTTTTCCTGCTCTTTGAGTCATTTCATTAGATTGTCTATTTGTGATCTTTTTGACTTTTGATTATAGGCATTTATGGAAATAAACTTTCCTCTCAGAATTGCTTTAGCTGTGTCCCAGAGGATTTGATAACTTGCCTCTCCATTGTCATTTTGTTCATAGAATTTTTTTATTTCCATCTTGATTTCTTCATTTATGAAGTAATCATTTAGTAGGAGGTAGTTTAATTTCCACATTTTTGTGTAGAAATGTGAGTTTCTGTTAGGGTTGATTTCTACTGTTATTCCACTGTGATCTGAGAAGATACATGGTATGATTTCCATTTTTTAAATTTCTTGAGGTTTACTTTGTGTCCTAGGATAAGAGCAGTCTTAGAGAATGTCCCGTGAGCTGATGAGAAGAATGTATATTCAGTGGATTTTGGGTAGAATGTCCTATAAATGTTAATCAGACCCAATTGTTCTAGAGTTTTGTTTAAATCCATTATTTCTTTATTAATTTTCTGTTTGGAGGATATGTCTTGTGCCATCAGTGGGGCTTTGAAATCTCCGGTGATTATGGAGTTGCTATTAATCTATTTGCTTAGATCCAGTAAGGTCTGCTTTATGAATCTGGGTGCACCTAAGTTGTGTGCATATATATTTAAAATTGTTATCTCTTCTTGTTGAACTGTGCCCTTCACCATTATATAATGACCATCTTTGTCTTTCATTACTTTTGTTGGTTTAAAAACTAAATCGTCTGAAATTAGAACTGCCACGCCAGCCTTCTTTTGGCTTCCACTTGCTTGGAATACTGATCTCCACCCTGTTATTTTTAGTCTATATGCATCCTTGCAGGTTAGATGTGTTTCCTGAAGACAGCATATACTTGTCCTGTATTTTCTTATCCATTCAGCCAGCCTGTGTCTCTTGAGTGGAGAGTTTAAGCCATTCACATTTATTGAGAGAACTGACAGGTAAGGTAGATTACTGTTCATTCTGTTGGGTTGGATGTTGTTGCTTTGATTTCTCACTTGAGCCTTTGTAATATCTGGCCTTTAATCTTTGGGTTTTGGTTGTTTTTATATTTATGAGTTTTTATTATGGTTTTCCATGCATAACACTGTTTTGAGTACTTCATGTAGGGCTGGTCTTGTCTTGGTGAATTCTCTGAGACTCTGCTTACCTGTGAATGTCTTAATTTCTCCTTCATATATAAAGCTTAGTTTTGCAGGGTACAAGATTCTAGGCTGGGCGTTATTTTGTTTCAAAAGAGAGAGAGTGGGTCCCCATTCCCTCCTTGCTTGTATTGTTTCAGTTTAGAAATCTGGAGTTATTCGGATCAGTTTTCCTTCATATGTAACTTGCTTTTTTCACCTAACAGCTTGTAGGAGGGTCTCTTTTGTTGATATTTTGGTCAGTCTGATGACTACATTGCATGGTGTTTTCCTGTTTGCATTGTATCTCCCAGGAGTCCTTTTGGCCTCTTGTATTTCTAATTCTAGGTTACTGGTTAGACCTGTGAAGTTTTCCTCAATTATTTCTTCAAAAAGCTTATCCAACCCTTGGGTTTTTTCTTCCTCCTTCTCCAAAATCCAGTGAACCAGCAGGTTATTTTTCTTAGTATAATCTCACAATTCTTGTAAGCTTTGCTCATGTCTCTTATTTTTCTGCTCTAACTCTGTGATTAACTTATTTGATTTGAATGAGTTGTCTTCAACCTCTGAAATTCTTTCTTCTGTTTGGTCCACCCTATTTTTGAGGCTTTCCACTGTGTTTTGAATTTCCCTGAATAAATTCTTCATATCGAGGATGTCTGATTGATTTTTCTTCAAGATGTCGATCTCCTTAGTGAATCTTTGTTCTAATTCTTGTATCTTCTTTGTAGTTTCTTTGTGTTGGTTATCCATTTTTTCTTGTGTATCATTGAGCTTTCTTACAATCCAATTTTGGAATTATTCTGTCATTTTAGTGTTTTGGGATTGTTCAGACTGCATTTCTTGAGAGTTGGGGTATCTCCTAGGGGAGTATTTTCGGTTTGTTTTTTTAAATTGCGTTGTGCTCTCCCCATCTAGGTCAATTGCTAGAGCTCAGTCATCCACTTTTTTGTAGTTTCTTTATCAAACACTGGGGGGAGCTCTTCCACCACACTTGGAAGGTTCCCCTGACAGGGGTAGCTTTTGGGGAAAGTGGGTTTTCTTGTCTCCCCCCGCTTCCAGGGGTGGAGACTACCACTTTGGGCAAGAGAGATGCGGGTGAGGGGAGGCTGTATCTCCCCAGTCTTTTCTGCATGTCCTGTACCCCAGTGGCTGTAACTCCCCTCGGCTGCTAGACTTCTCAGTAGTTCGTTGATGGAGCCAGGCCTGACCAGCGGATCGCAGATTGTGTAGGGGTGGGATTTTCCAGGAGAGATTCTAGGCTGGGCGGGGGGAGGGGTACTTGCCCGCTGACAGCTGGGTTGTGGACCCCCTCAATGGCGATGACTAGCCCTCTCGTAGGGCACCAGTACTGGGGGCTACTGATTAGGGTGCAGCTGGTGCCGGGTTGGGAGCCTGGATCAATAGGAGGCCCCGTAGCTTCCTCCACGCTTCCTGCCCGACTTCCTGTTCAGCCAGAGCCCACGCTTTTACTGACTTGCCCTGTGCGGTTTTATTTGCCCGGGGAAGTTCCAGCTTAGAGCCCCCGCTTAGTCTTGCAGGTTACTGGAGGCAGACCTCTAACTGCCTCCCCAGTCCGGAGGGTTCAGTTTCCTCCCGTCTTGGAGCCGTCCTAGCACAGGGCTCAGGGGAGACCACGCCTCCTTTCACCATCAACCGCACCCTCTTCTGCTGCTGCAATTTCATACCAGTTTCAGACAGGTCTCTGGCTGGGTGTGTGTGGAGGTCAATGGGGAAGCAAGGAGTTCTGCTGTGGGTCTGATCCCACTTCACCCCCTGGCCTGCAGGCTGGTGCCCTCCCATGCGCCCGATTATTTGCTTTGTACTCTCTGGAGAACACGATCTTATCTCCCGATCACCTTGTTTATCCTTTTGTGAGAGTTCCATGTTGCTCCTCTGCGAATTCTCAATGCTGTCTTTGTAGTGGGGAGATCCACTCGCATGTAGGAGGCCAAGATCTGTATCTCCTTCTCTGGGAGCAGGAGTCTAGAGGGTTACCTCTACTTCACCATTTTTTCCGTGACCCCCTTACTTACTTTCTTTTACTTGTTCTGAGTTAGTGATAGAGGATGTATTGAAATTTCCAATTATTCATCATAGGTCTGTCTATTTCTCCTTGTAATTCAATATATACTTTGAAATTGTATTATTAAATACATAAATATTTTCCTATGTCCTTTTGAATAACTAACCATCTTTATCACTTAGCTCTGAAATCTACTTTTTCTGATATGAATTTAGACATGTTGGATTTTTAAAAAAAGAATTAGCATTTACATGGCATATCATTCAACATTTTTACTTTTAGTTTATGTGTTTGCATTTTAGGGTTTCTGTTATACAGCATATAGTTGGGTCATACTTCTTTATACCGTGTGATAATCTCTAGCTATTCAACTAGTCTATTTTTTTCTTCTCTTAGTTTAGTCTTTATTTTTGAAATGGTCATTTTATTTTTAACTCCTTTCTGAACTTGGACAATTCTATTCATTTGGTCTAATTTTTTAAAATTTTTACCTCTACAATTATTATTTGTGCTAGTCTAAAGAGTTCCTACTTTTTTCTAAATTTTATCTTAATTTAAATTACAACTTAACAATTTTGATTTGTTTTGTTGAAAAGTGTATATTATCTGAAAAAATGTATTTATTGCATTTTCTTTTTTTTCTCATAATAACTTTATATGGAGTTCAAACGCCACCTTTTTCTGTTACTTATTTTAAAATGGGGGAATTTTCTTATACTTTAAAGTGCAGGGCCATTGGTACTGGAGTCAGAATAGCCAGGACAGCTTTCCTGGTTTAATTCTCTTATTTTCATTTTCTGTATCTATCACTACAAGTGCAAAAGTATGATCTTTCAGAATTTGCCTCTTTCTTTTCCTTCTGTTTTTTTTTCTTTAGCTATTGTTTTTGTTATTATTAATTTGGATTCTATTCCAAGCAGTAGTATGGAGCTTTGTTTGGGGAGTCAGGTTTGGGGTTAGTTTGAACATTCATAGTTCCCAGAATACCCCAGAACCATCTAAAACTCACAAAGTTACCTTCTACTCCCTGAGAATTGGAGCCTACAACATACCTCAAATTTTGAGGAAAGGAATTGGAAGATTAAAAAAAAAAATGACTGTCTAGCCATCATGCATTTTGGTATTTTTTAATGTATGTTAAATAATTATAATATGCAGCCAGATTTGAAAAAACGATTTACCATATCTAATACAGCTACCAAATAGTACATGCTATCACTGCTGTGCTGACATATTTTATAAGCTGATATATATAATATATATATTAAGTCACATTTTATATATATGCAAATTTATATAAAAATATAATAAATATATACTAATATAAGTATAAATATTTATATTTATATTTAAATTATATATAAATATAAATATAATAAATAAATTTATATATATAAAATATAAGCCATATTTTATAAGCTGATCCTCATTAAGAGGACTTAACACCTTACTCTAGAAATCTAGTATTAATAGATGGTAGTTTGACATTCATGTTGAAGTATATTTTGGGGATTTATTATAACCTAATATAATAAGTACGTGTGATCTCTGAATATAATATAATAATTGTAGAAAGAACTGTCTCTTTTTGTATTGTGGTAAAATATACACAACATAACATTTGCCATTCTGATCATTTTAAGTGTGCAGTCCAACATCATTGAGCATTTTTGCATCATTGTGCAGCTGTTGCCACTACCCATGTCTGGAACGTTTTCTTGTTTTCAAACTGAAACTCTGCACCCATTAAACACTAACTCCCCATTCTGCCCTTGCCCCAGCCCATAGCAATAACCATTCTACTTTCTGTCTCTATCATCTTGATTAATCTAGATACCTTACGTAGGTGGAATAATAAATATTTGTCCTTTTGTGATTGACCTATTTCACTTAGTATAATGTCTTCAAGGTGTGTCTATGTTGTAGCTTGTGTCAGTATTTCCTTCCTTTTACATGCAGAATGATTTTCTATTGCACATATAATCCATATTTGTTTATCCATTGATCTGTCAATGGACACCTGGATTGCTTCTACTTTTTGGTTATTGTGAATCGTGCTGCTATGAACATGGGTATGCAAATATATGCTTGATTCTCTGCTTTCAATTCTTTTGTGTGTATACTCAGAAGTGAAATTACTGAATCATATGGTAATTCTACATTTAATTTTTTGAGGAATAGCTATACTGTTTTCCACGGTTGACTGTACCATTTTACATTCCCACCAGCAATGCATAAGGGTTCTAATCTTTCTACATCCTTACCAACTTTTTATTTTTTGTACTTTTTTTCCTTTTTGGAGACAGAGTCTCACTCTGTCACCTGAGCTGGAGTGCAGTGGCCTGATCATAGTTTACTATAGCCTCAAACTCTTGAGCTTAAGTGATCCTCCTGCTTTAGCCTCCTGAGTCACCGGGATTACAGGTGTGAGACACTGAGCCTGGCTATTTCTTGCATTTTTGATAATAGCCATCCTAATGTTGTGAAGTGGAATTGCACTGTGGTAGTGTCTACTTTTAAAAATTATAAGTAATGTATTATGGTTTGCAAATATATGAGGAATTCCAGCTAGGAGGGCTCAATTGATGTTCATGTACCTAATTTTGCTGTGATCAAAGAAATTTATGTTACCCCCCCCCCAAAACTGCTACATAGAAGCGTGGAATCAGAAAACAAAACAATATTAATGCTAACTACACCAGGCTCACAACCTATATCCATGGCCTTTTTAGAGGAAAATTGCCAACTGGTTAATCTTTAACACTCATAAACTTGCCTGTTATTTTACATGAGGAAGAAGACTATCCCATTGACATTATTTTAGTTATAAAACAGATTTAAATAAAGACTATCAAAAGCATTAGTTTATTTCTACATAATTTAAGCTAAAAAGCTACTTGTAAATAAAGTATTGAAAATTTCTCAAGTTAGATTAATATATCCTGATAAACAGATTCATTTAATAAATCTAAGTATGGAATTCTTTAGTTGCTAAATTATATAATGCTATTAAAAAAGTGGCATTCCACAACAGGGGGAAGATATGAGCAAGTGGTCTTAAAAATCTTTAGAAATGAGAATATAATAATCTTCTGGCTATCATCACCAAAAATAGAAGTCACACATGGTCCAAATCCATTTAGACTTGGTAATGAATATTTAATGTCTCTAGAATGAAGGAAAACACTACACTAATACCAAAACCTAGAATATGTGCACAATATATTTAAGTAAGTTTATGAGTTAGGGAAGCCAAATTACAGCACCACAGGCTGCAGCACACAAAGCACTTGGGTGATGTTGTCTTTGGATGCCAGGATTCATTGAAGACAAGGGTAGAATAGACCTTGAAGATTTCCTTGTTTGGCCTATTTCTAATCTTCTAGGAAAAGAATACCAACAGCCAGAGAGATTTAGTGAGGTATCCAAAGTCACAGAGAGTAATTGGTGTTTATTGTTATGTACCTACTGTAGTGGATTGGATAGCATTCCACCAAAATTCATGTGCACCACAACCTCAAACCGCAACTTTACTTGTAAATAAGGCCTTTGCAGGTGTAATTAGATCAGGTTTGAGATAGGTTCATGCTGGAATAGGGTGGCCCTTGAATCCTGGTGTCCTTATCTGGCAAGGAGAAAACAGATACACAAAGCAGGTAGCCATGTGAGGACGGAAGCAGTGATTGGACTGATGCAGGCTACACGCCAAGACGTTCCAAGGACTACCCAGAGCCACCGAAAACTGGAAGAGGCAAGAAAAGGCCCTGCCCTAGAGCCTTAGAGGGGGCATGGCCCTGCTGACACCTTGATTGTAGACTTATGGATTTCAGAACCGTGACAAAATAAATGTCTGTTTTAAACTTACCAGTTTTGGGTAGTTTTTTATGACAGTCCTAGGAAACTAAGACAGCTGTCATTCATGTTATATCTGTTTATTTGTTTTTATTTTTCTTGGCTCGTTTGTTTGGTTAAAGTTTTTGGCTTGTTTACTTGAAAATCAACTGTAGACAACATAAGAATAATATCTAGAAAATGAATAAAAAAGCTAGATATTATTTCCATTTTTGAAGCTCTGTATCAAGCATTGCCTGAATAAAGATTCTAGATAAACAAAAAAAATCCCTCTTTGCTGAAATAGGCTTGCATAGTCATTCATCTGTAACAGAAAGCATAATAATTATTATAAAATTCAGTACTGTGGGTCTTTCACTATAGGGAAATCAGGGAGTGACTCTTAGGAGAAGGGTGAATGGATAACGGAGAAGGAAAGTACAGTTGAAAACAATCAGCCAGTCAACCACGAATGGAATTTATGTACTGTGACTCAATAACCACTGCACTTTGCTAACTTGATAACTTCGGAGAAAATTTTATAAACTCTGAAGAAATCAGAGAGTCTTATGAAAATACTTGAAATAATCTCATACTTAATTTATCATTTTGTGGGATCTAGCAAATTGTTGAACTCCAAATCTTCAAGAATGTCATGTAACTGAAAATAACAAACACATAAAATAGCAAAATTTTCTACCACACTTAGAATACTTTTGAGTTTTGAGTCATAGATAAATTATTTAGATACAATTTAATATTATTGTTTCGTTTCTTTAAAAGGAATAGGGCATCTTAAAAATGTATTAAATCCTTATAAGGATCTATGAACCATAGGTAAATTCTGAGGGATATTTTCCTTATGTTGACATTTGAGAACACAGAAATTACTACCATAAGTGTCTACCATATAGGTTACTATTTATTGGGAAAATAAAAGTCATTTGATAACATTCTGTGTAGTGATGTGCTCGATGACATTCAAAAATATTTTCAAATCAGTTTGACTACCTTGCATAGCTTGCTAATTGAATCTGTCTAAATAAATGGTCTAACAAAACTCAAAATGTTTGTGCATATAAACATAGGCAGTATAAGAGAAAGAGGGTAAGATAGCCATCTATTCATTTATGCTGCTGTTGCATTCTTATTTCATGACGGTTAAATGTAAATATGTTGCACATATATTTACTATTGAAATGAGAAGGATTTGATGACTTTATAGAAACATGATTTAGATATACAGTACACTGGACTTGAATAGATAGAAGGTCTTTGCATTGATCTTTCATGAGTTTTATTGCCAGCTACATGACACATTTTCCCATTTGAACTCTATTTTTAATATTTCTAATTATCAATTCACATATAACCTCTACCCTGCTACCTATGGCAGTTTCTAATGTACATTCATTTTATATTAAGAGTTGTATCTTCACAGCAGGATATGACATTTATTGGCTCGAGAACACAGTAAATTTTAATTTAATTCCAATATGTGTAAAGGTACCTGCAATAGCAGGATGATATGAATCTGTATAAATAAGACATTACAAAGGTCAGTAAGAACAAAAGGCAGAGTTGGTATATAATAACCAAAGAATCCCTATAAATAAAATTAACAAAATTAAGAGTACAATAATTCGTAATACAAATAAAAGGAGGAGGAAATATATATATAACCTGGAGGTTATTGATGAGGAGGAGTTAGAAACAATATTCAGACATGGATCAATGCAATGCAATGCATGCATAAGGTAGACTATAACTATGTTGTCAAACTTACAGGAAAATGGGGAAAAGAAATATATTTTTATTGTCAACTATAGTTATAATTCAGTGGCTATTAGTCCTTAATAGATATGAAAGTTGAATAATAGACAACCTTATCCATAAAATTTGGCAACTGGAATAAAGTATATTTGTGAGGTAATCTGTAAAAACAATCCCCACCCCCACAAAAATATCAAGATAGACTAAGAAATGAAAAACGTAATAGGTGAATTCAAACATTGCTCCACATTATAAACGTGAAAAGAAACTACAGCTAAAACATGGGCATTCAATAGCACGTGCAGAGAATGCAGATAAAGTAAATATAAGGAGCTAAAATATTTACGAGAAAGCCAATATTCACTCATAAACACCAAAGAGGAGTGCAATTGTAAGGAAAAGAAAAAGAAAGTCAGGGAGAGAAATCTTGGATGGAAGGATCTTCCATGTATAAAGTAAAATAAAAACATTCAGAAAATAGGGACACCATTGCCAGAATGAACATTTGAATTTACAGATGACCTAGCTCCATGTCACTAAATCCAATGGCCAATTTTCCTTTACCATCTTACTTGACTTATCACAGGTTTTGACCAAATTGATCATGCCCTTCTCTTTGATGCATTTTCTGCACTTGTCTTTTGAGAACACCACATGTTCTTTGCTTTCCTTCTAGCTCACTGGTTGCTCTTTTCCAGTTAATCCTCCTTTTCATCCTGACTCCTTAATGTTGGATTGGCCAAGGCTCAGTTCTTTGCCCACACACTAACTCTTGGTGGTCTCATCCAGGCCAGTGGCTTTCAATACCATCTACAAACTCTCAAATTTAAATTTGAGATGCCATCTCCAGCCCAGGCTTTTGAACTTGAATGCCAGATGCTTACACCCAATTACGACATGCAGAGTTTGGCCACTTTAAAGCACCTCTCCATCATTAGCACCTTCATCTGAGCCTCCATCAGCTGTCACCAGATCACTGAAGCCATCTCCTAATCGGTCACCCGCATTTGTCCTCGCTTCCCTACAGTTTGTTTTCCCTCGCTTCCCTACAGTTTGTTTTCCGTACAACAGCATAATGGTTCATTTGAAACCTACATCTGAGGAGATTTGTTTCTCTGCTCAGAGTGCTGCAAAGGCTCTTTGTTGCACTCAGTAAAAGCCAAGTTCCTACAATGATCATGTGTCAGTCTCTGTGTGATAGCCTACACCCTCGTTACCTCTGTGTCCTTCTTTTCTTTAGCTCTTCCCTGCTTCCACCGTTCCAGAGAGCCACGTTGACCCTCCTGCTCTTCCTTGAACATGTCAAGGACACTCTCACCTTAGGACTTTTGTCCTAGGTGTTGCCTCTGCCTGGAATACTCTTCCCTCAGCCACCTGCTTGGCCAACTCTCCCCACTCCTTGAGGCTTCATTCAGATATCACCTTCTGGATAGGCCTACCTTGACTGTCCTTTTTAATACTGCAACTTGGCGACAACCCACACCACTGTCACTATAATTGCTCCTTACTTTGCTCTCTACTTTTTCTTTTGTTCCATAGCATTTATACTTTTGTAAAATAATATATAATTATTAATTTGTATTATGTCTGTTATTTATTAGTTGTCTCCCCTAACAGAATATAAGATCAATGAAAGTAAAGTGCTTTTTTTTTTTTGAGACAGAGTCTCGCTTTGTTGCCCAGGCTAGAGTGAGTGCTGTGGTGTCAGCCTAGCTCACAGCAACCTCAAACTTCTGGGCTCAAGCAATCCTCCTGCCTCAGCCTCCCAAGTAGCTGGGACTACAGGCATGCGCCACCATGCCTGGCTAATTTTTTCTCTATATATTATTTGGCTAATTAATTTCTTACTATTTATAGTAGAGACACGGTCTCACTCTTGCTCAGGCTGGTTTTGAACTCCTGACCTCGAGCAATCCCCCTGCCTTGGCCTCCCAGAGTACTAGGATTACAGGCGTGAGCCACCATGCCCGGCCAAAGTAAAGTGTTTTTAACTGTTTTGCCCTCCAGTAGTATCCAAAGTATGTGAAATTGAATTACTTGTTGAACTGAATTACCTTCATATAATAAACTTTCAGATTTACAATCTATACACGTTTTTAATACCCTTGAGATGTCTCAACACATCCCCAAAATAATATGTGTATTTGGTGGGTTCAGGCCTCATCACTGCCATTATTTAAGATTCAGTGGGTATTTGGTTCTAATAAAAACATCAACAACTTATACATGAAATTAAATTTACAGTTGTAAATTATAATACTTGGTTGTATATTAAGTATTAATAGATTTAAAACTGTATTGTAAGAAATGCAATAATATAAAAACACAGTCTCCAAAAATCTACTGGTCTACTGTTAAAGAAAAATAGAATTTTCATATTTATCTGACCAGTGAACTTTCTCTTAGCTGTAGTCCTCCATTGTAAAATGAAAAAAATATCATTTTTATCAGGCATTCAGGCAAAACATTTCTCTCCAAGATTTTCTAAAACTTTTTGGAATTTCAGCAAATAAAACATCTTACCTGGTTAACTCTGCTCTGGATGTTAATGGGACCACAAACTCAGTTAATTCTGGCTTCTTGATTTCCCTGGAGGCCAAGCCAGCATATTGAGTTAAATTAAGAGGCTTTCAGACTCACAATGTAGGTGCACATTTAAAAAAAAAGCCATGGGAACCTCAAACTAGTTTAAAGTAGATGAAATATTACCATTACATTAATATGTGATGTTGTATAGTACTGGGATATTTAAAAAATATTTGAATGATATTTTAAACAAAGCAATAAAGTACACAATCTGTTCCTGGTTGGTATAACTGAAACCATATCTATGGAAACAGAACTCAGTGACCATGAATGCTAATCCATCTGCATTTGTACAAAAAGATACAAAATGAAAATCTCAATTACAACTACATATTTTTCAAATGCAATCTCCTATCTAAAGCTATTAAGTGGGTGGCTTGCTATTTTAAAACATAGAAGAAAAATGTTTCTTTTTTATCTAATATTTGGATATCAATATCCAAGCCTTTTCAATCTTTTAGAATTGTGGGAGTCAGCATTACTCATAGCAAGTAGATAGCTAAAAATGATAGAATTCTGGCATTGGTTGGACACATGTAACACTTCAGTGCTTATATATGTAGTGTTAGTTTGGTTTAAACAGCAAGATATTCACCATATTACCAAAATAGCTGCTCAATCTATTGCTCAATCTATTTCAGACTCACAATGTAGGTGCACATTTAAATGATTGACTATGGATCAATCTAAATGATTGACTTTATTTTTCATGCTGCTTCAAATTCCTTTGATGAAGACTTACATTTCTTCCTGAAGCTGCTTTTAAAATAAACTTTGCTGACGGTGTTTTGTGATACTACACAAGTTGAGGGCAAATACAGTATGAAAAGGAAAGTTTTGTTTCAGAAAGAGTAGGGAGGAGAAGAGACATCCTTATATAAAATGCTACAGGGTGATGGTGACCTATACGTGTACCCGTACCTATATCTAAACCTGTTTATACCTGTCTACTTCTGTATCTTCATCTATATCTATCTGTATTAGAATGAGAGCCAATTAAAATATACAAACATTTTTATGGAACTCCCATTCAAGATGAAAATAGTTACACTGAGTCTCATGGAGGAAAATGTATATTTTTACAGATTAGATATCATGTTGTATAATATTATGACTTATTTTATTGAATAGGAGATTGTAAATGAAAAACTTGATATTGATTTTTAGCCATTCACATGTTAGCATCTTTGGGGCACATTTAAGAAGTAGTAATCTGTAGTAGCTGCCTTATCTTTCAATTTGAAGTCAAATTTAGAATTGTCCTGGTGATGGAGTTACTTGACATCGATGCATGAGATTGAATTGGGGAGCTGGAGAATACCCTGTACACTCCCAGAGTGGGCAGTGGAGAGGGCTCTAAAAGCTGGAACATGGACAGCAAGAGGGAGGTGAAGAGCTCCAAAAACAGCATTCCCTTGTTTCATCATTTTTCTAGAGGCCAGGTCTAAGACTTCACCCCTATTCCTGTTGTTTTAATATGTACTCTTGATCTTAAACATTTTTCCTTATAAAATAGCTCAATATATGTTATTTATCTATCTATCTATCTATCTATCTATCTATCTATCTATCTATCTATCTATCCACATATGAAATGGAACATTTTCTGTGAAGCAAAGTATATTTTATTTAACTTTTAAAAGATAATTGTAAAATTTAGTGCTCACTTCTCATTTCAACAATCATATTTGGAAGTTACTGTTATTTTTGCCTTAGGTAGAAAGTAGAACATCTTACCTCATTAAAGTTCAATGCCACATCATAAAAAAAGTTAGAATAGAAAGTAACAAAGGTTATTAGTGGTCAGTTGCCATTGCATGTGTGAATATTTCTCCCATTCTGTAGGTTGTCTGTTTGCTCTCGTGATAGTTTTCTTGGCTGTGCAGAAACTTTTTAATGTGATCAGGTCCCATTTATTTATTTTTGTTGCAGCTGTGATTGCCTTTGGGGCTGATCTTCATAAATTCTTTGCCTAGGCCAATGTCTATAAGAGTTTCTCCAACATTTTCTTCTAGAATTCTCATAGTTTCATGCTTTAGGTTTAAGTCTGTTATCCACTGTGAGTTGATTGTTGTGAGAGGTGAAAGGCGAGGATCCTGTTTCAGTCTCTACATGTGACTATCCAATTTTCACAGCACCATTTATTGAATATTCTTTTCCCCAGTGTATATTTTTGTCTGCTTTGTCAAACATTAGATGGGTATATGAGGATGGTTTTATATCTGGGTTCTCAGTTCTGTTCCATTGGTCTATGCCTCTGTTCTTGTGCCAGTATAAAGCTGTTATAATTATTATAGCCTTGTAGCATAGTTTGAGGTGTGGTAAATTGGTGCCTCCCAATTTGTTCTTTCTCCTTAACTTGCTTTTGCTATATGGAGTCTACTTTTGTTCTGTATGAAGCATAGAATTATTTCTTCTAGATCTGCAAACAATGATGTTGATATTTTAATAGGGATTACATTCAATCTGTAGATCACCTTGGGTAGTTATAGACATTTTAACAATGATCATTTTGCCAACCCATGAACATGGTATGGTTTTCCACCTGTTTACACGCTCTGCTGTTTCCTTCCTCGGTGTTTCATAGTTCTCCCTGTAGAGATATTTTACCTCCTTTATTAAATACATTCCTAGGTATTTTATTTCCTTCATTACCATTGTGAATGATATTGACTCTTCGATTTCATTCTCAGTTTGACATATAGGAATATAGCATATAGGAATGCTACTGATTTGCTTACGTTGATTTTGTAACCTGAGACTTTGCTGAATTTGCTTAGCAATTCCAGTAGTCTCATGGCAGAATCTTTGGGGTTTTCTAGACATAAGATCAGATCATAAGCAAAGAATGATAGTTTGACCTTTCCTGCCCCCATATGGATGCCTTTTATTCCTTCTCTTGTCTGATTGCTCTGGCTAGGACTTCTAGAAGTAAGTTGGATAGAAATGGTGATAGACAGCAATCTTGTCTAGTTCCAGTTCTAAGTGGGAATGCTTTCAATTTTTCCCCATCCAGTATGATGTTGGCTGTGGGTTTGTCATATATGGCTTGTATAAATTTTAGGTAAGACCCATCTATGCCTATTTTGTTAAGCGTTCTTTTCATAAAAGGGTGTTGAATTTTGTCAAATATTTTTTCTGGATCTATTGAGAGGATCATATGGTCTTTGTTTTTGCTTCTATGTATGTGGTGGATTACATTTGTATATTTGCATATGTTGAACCATCCTTGCATCTCTGGGATGAAGCCCACTGTATTGTGATGGATTATTTTTTTTGATAAGCACCTGGATTTGGTTTGCTAGGATTTTTTTGAGAATTTTTACATCTACTTCCATAATGGATATTGGCCTATACTCTTCTTTTTTCATTGCATCCTTTCCTGGTTTTATTATCAGTGCGATGTTGGGTTCATAAAACATGTTGGGGAGGATTCCTTCCTTCTTAATGCTATGGAATAATTTCTGCAGGATAGGTACCAGTTCTTCTTTGTAGGTCTAGTAAAATTTGGGTATGAAACTATCTGGTCTGGGACTTTTCTTTTAAGGGATATTTTTTATTATGAGACAGGTAGTCTATAAAATAGGGATTACAAGATTGACTTCTCAGGAATGTTTGTGAGGAGTGTATT
Organism: Mirza zaza; assembly: GCA_008750895.1. Taxonomy (NCBI): domain Eukaryota; kingdom Metazoa; phylum Chordata; class Mammalia; order Primates; family Cheirogaleidae; genus Mirza; species Mirza zaza. The sequence continues at coordinate 71,426 of VSMD01138432.1, read as the reverse complement.
GTGCCTGCCATATAATGGACATGGCATTAACTGCTGTCCCTTCTCCAATATCAATACAGTTCTTCAGCTATTTCTCTACTTCATTAGAGTCAAGAGTAAAGTGTAAGGTAAGAAAAATATTGAAATTAAAGTTGAAATGGCTGTTATAGAGCTGCTTTGGTAAAAAGGTCAAGTTGTGTTCAAGTTTCTATTAGTAACTGTGTTGTCTATTTATAAGGTGTTTGATACATTTTAACACTGATAATCTATAGTCAGCTCAAATTGGCAGAAGTGAGTTATAACTATCCTGTAGCCAAATGTTCCACTGTGTTAAAGCATCACTTATGCTTTTGAGACACTATTTTTGGAAATTTAAGAGTAAAAAAGCTTTTTTCCATAGCCCTAATCCATATTTGTAATACAGAGTCAAGTCAAAACCTTTCAGATCAGTTTTTGTAAAGAGATCCATTTCTCAGTTTATGAGAAATTATTATAGTATAATCTATTTTTCAAATAAGCATGGTTAGCAATTACAGAGTAGATAGATAATTTAGTTTTGTTCAATTAGTACATATTAATTATATTTTTAGTTGGACTTCCTTTTTAATTCATTTTTTGACTGACAAGTAAAAATTTTATATATTTATGGTATGCAACATGATGTTTGGACATACATTTTATACATTGTAGAATATCTAAATCAAGTTACTATACATATGCATTGCCTCACATACTTATTTTTTGTGGGGAGAACACTTAAAATCCACTCCCTTAGCAATTTTCAAGTATGCATTATATTGTTATTAACTGTAGTCACCATGATGTACAATGGATCTCTTAAGCTTATGCCTCCTGAAATTTTGTGTTCTTTGACCAACATGTCCCCAACCCCACCATCCCCCAGTTTCTGCTTATGACCATTTTATTCTGTTTCTTTGAGTTAGACTTTTTTAGATTCCACATATAAGTGAGATCATGAGGTATTTGCCTTTCTGTGCCTGGCTTATTTCATTTAACATAAGGTCCTCCAGGTTCATTCATATTGTTGCAAATGACAGAATTTCTTTTTAAAAAAAAAAACCAAATAATATTCCATTGTGTATACACAACACATTTTCTTTATCCATTCATCTGTTGATGGACACTTAGGTTGATTCTGTGTCTTGGCTATTGTGATTAGAGCTGTAATAAACATAGGAGTGCAGATATCTCTTTGTCATACTGATTTCATATCATTTGGATACACACCCAGTAGTGGAATTTCTGGATCATATGCTAGTTCTATTATTAATTTTATGAGAAAACTCCATAATATATCTATAATGGCTGTACTAATTCATATTCCCAATAATGGTGCACAAGGGTTTCCTTTTCTCTCCATCCCTCACCAACATATATCATTTGTCTTCTTGATAATAGTCATTCTAACAGGTATGAAGTGTTGTCTCATTGTGGTTTTAATTTGTATTTCTCTGATAGTGATGTTAAGCCTTTTTTAATATACTGTTGGCCATTTGTATGTCTTCTTTTGAGAAATGTCTATTCAGGTTCTTTGCCCATTTTTTAATAGGATCATTTGTTTTCTTACTATTGAGTTGTTTGTGCATTTCTTTGTTTAGCTTCTTTCTACCACCTTTTTATCTAGGCTCCATCTTTATCCAAAATCCAAGAGATCTGTATTCTTAGTCTAGTTATTTGAATTTTTTCCCTGGGCTATCTGAGAGGTATAACCACTTTCTATACTCTGCTTTTATTGAATCAACATTTTTTCTATGTCCTCTGCCTCTCACCAAAGTATCTTGGATTGACCATTTTTATGATTACTGGGCTCTGAAGTCATTTTCCTTCTTAATTATCCATTAACAAAAACTTTGAAAAATAAAGCCATGGTTAATAGTGGATTTGGCTATTGCCAATATTATGAATTGTTTATGGGTACAGAAAGTTGTTATATAGTGATTCAGACCCCAACTCTACAACTTACTGGCTGTGTGATCTTGAGAAAATTTCTTAAACTTTCTGGTCCTTAGTTTTCTAGGCTGCAAAATTCTTACAACAATTGTATCTATCACATATAATTGTTGTGAAAATTAAATAAGTCAATATATTTTAAGCAATTACAATGGTACACAGTAAGTGCTATATAAGCATTAGCTATTATTATGTACTAGATATTTAGTTTTAAACTTAATATTGTCACTGCAGTAGTTAGTTTTTGCTTACTTGTATAAATTAAGAGTACAAGCACAGTTTTGTTACATGGATATATTGTATAGTGATAAAGTCTGAGCTTTTAGTGAACCATCATCTTAGCAGTGTACATTGTACCTATTAAGTAATTTCCTGTACCTCACCTCCTTCCTACCCTTCCATCCTCCCAACCTTCTGAGTTTTGAACAACTATTATTCTGTACTCTATGTCCATATGTACACATTATTTAGATCTCTCTTATAAATGAGAACATGCAGCATTTGACTTTCTGTTTCTCAATTGTTTCACTTATGATAATGGCCTCCAGTTCCATCCATGTTGCTTCAAAAGACATTATTTCATTCTTTTTTGTGGCTGAGTAGTATGCCATGGTGTATATAATCACATTTTCTTTATGTAATCACCCTGTTAATGAACATATAAGTTGATTCCACCTCTTTGCTATTGTGAATAGTGCTGCTGCTGCCATAAACATAGAAGTATAGGTATTTCTTGATAAGATAATGCTTACTTTTCCTTTGGATAGTACCCAGTACTGGGATTGCTAGATTGAGTAGTAGATCTATTTTTAGTTATTTGAGAATCTCCACACTGTTTTCCCATAGAGGTTTTACTAATATACATTCCAACCAAGGGAAAGTAAACTTATATAAGTATAAGGTATAAGTATATAAGTATAAAAATATATAAATGTTCCCTTTTCTCCACATTCTCACCAGCACCTATTGTTTTTTGACTTTTTGATAATAGCCATGTTAAGTGGGGTAAGATAGCATTTTATTGTGGTTTTAATTTGTATTTCTCTGATGATTACTGATGTTAGCACTTTTTCATTTGCTTCTCTGCCATTTGTATGTCTTCTTTTGAAAAATATCTATTTATGTCTTTTGCCCACTTTTTAATGGGGTTATTTGGTTTTTATTGTTGTTGAGTTGTTTGGGTTCCTTGTAAATTCTGGATGTCAGTCCCTTTCAGATGAAGAGTTTGCAAATATTTTCTCGCATTATACAGGTTGTCTGTTCACTCTACTTACTTTTTTTCAGCATATTATGGGGGTACAAATTTTAAGGATTCAAAAAATGCCCTTTCCCTCCACCCACAAGTCTGAGTTTCCAGCATGACCATCCCCCCACTCTACTTATTATTTCCTTTGCTTTACAAAAGCTTTTTAGTTAAGTCTTGTTTATTTTTTGTTTTTGTTGCTTGTGTTTTTGAGGTCTTAGTCATGAATTCTTTGCCTAGACCAATGTCCAGAATTGTTTTCTCTAGGTTTTATTCTAGAATTTTTATAGTTTCAGGTCTTACATTTAACTCTTTGATTCATCTTCAGTTGATTTTTGTATATAGTGAGAGATATGGGTCCAGTTTCATTCTTCTGCATATGGTAATACAATTTCCCCAGCACCATTTATTGAAAAAGATGCCCTTTCCCCAGTGTATATTTTTGTTGACTTTGTTTCAAATCAGTTGGATGTAGAAATGGGGGTGTATTTCTGCATTCTGTTTTCTGTCCTATTGATCTATGTGTCCATTTTTATACCAATACAACATTGTTTTGGTTATTATAGCCTTATAGCATAACTTGAGATCAGATAATGTGATACCTCCAGCTTTGCTCTTTTTGCTTAGGATTGCTTTGGCTATTTGGGCTCTTTTTTGGTTCCATATGATGTTAGGATTGTTTTCTCTAATATTGTGAAAAATAACATTGGTATTTTGATATGGATTACATTGAATCTGCAGATTGCTTTGGACAGTATGGTCATTTTAATGATATGAATTCTTTCAGTCCATGAGCATGGGATGTTTTTCCATTTGCTTGTGTCACCTATAATTTCTTTCATCAGTTTTTATAGTTTTACTTGTAAAGATCTTTCACTTATTTGGTTGAATATATTCCTAGTATTTTATTTTGATTGTGGCTATTATAAGTGGGATTGAGTTCTTGATTTTGTTCTCAGCTTGATTGTTATTGATGCATAGAAATACCACTGATTTTTGTACATTGATTTTGTATACTGAAACTTTACTGAATTCATTTATCAAATCTGGTTTTCTAGGTATAAGATCATATTGTCAGTGAACAGTGGTAATTTGACCTCCTCTTTTCTAATTTGGATGACTTTTATTTCTTTCTCTTGTCTGATTGCTCTGGTGAGGAATTCTGGTACTACAGCAAATAGCAGTAGTAAAAGTGGGAATCTTTGTCTTGTTCCAGTTCTTTGGAGGAGTGCTTTCAACTTTTCCCCTTTCAGTATGATGCTGGATGTGGGTTTGTCATATACAGACTTTATTATTTTGAGGTATCCTCCTTCTATGTCTAGTTTGTTGGGGGGGGTTATCATATAGGGATGCTGAATTTTATTAAATGCTTTTTTTGCATCTATTTAGATAATCATATTTTATATGCCAACTTGACTGGGTGATGGCTTGTCCAGACATCTGATTAAACATTATTTCTGAGTATGTCTATGATGGTGTATCCAGAAGAGGTTGGCATTAGTATTTGAAGAGGTGAATAAAGTAAAACAAATGATCCTCCCTAATATGGATGGGCATCATCCAATCTGTTGAGGGCCTAAAAAGAACAAAAACATGGAAGAAAGTTGACTTCACTCTATGCCTGACTGTTGGAGCTGAGACATCAATCTTCTCCTGCATGAGTGCCCCAGGCTCTCAAGCTTTGGATTTAAACTGGAATCTATACCATCAGTTCCTTTCATGCCTTTGAAATACTTTCCCAGGTCTTCAGTTTGCAGATGGAAGATCATGGGACTTCTCAGCTTCCATAATGTGTGATCTAATTGCTTATAATAAAAAATAATTAATTAAGTTAATTAATTAAATTACAATATATCTCTCATTTGTTCTGTTTCTGGAGAACTATGACTAATACAGCCACTCTTCCTAAACAAGATCTTATCACTTCACATCTGAGAAAGATGAGCCCAATATTTAAATTTTAATTTACATCTTCTGTAATCTATACAATGTTCAACAATCAGCCAAGGTGGAAATTGATCAATAGTTCCATTTGTCAGATACTCTTAAAGGTATCGCCCTGACTCTTTGACAGATTGCCATGTCAAAAAGTTTGCTCTCTTTCTCCCATAAATGTTTATACTTATTAGATACTTCATCTCAATCCTTATTTTAGGAAATATGTATTTATATTTAAATAGATTAATATAAGGTAATTATTAGCAAAGCTATTGTCCCATCATTATTATCCTGGACAATTTGATCTTTATTTTTTTGTTAGTGTCAGAGGTTTTTTTTTGAGAATACTCAGAATTGGGAAAATTTGGTTAGACAGTCCCAATTCTCAACAGACAGTTGTCTGTAAAGAATCAATATTTATTTTGTTTTTTAATTTAAGAAGTATAAAATAATTGAGAATTAACATGACTTAATAATCTGAGTATTCAAGACTTATAATGAAAAGTAGCCATAGCCTGTCATATTTATTTCTATCTATAAAAGACTTAAACAACATTTTTCTCTATTACATTGTATACTTAAATAATAAACTTAAACTAGTTTTTCTAGATTTACCAATTTTAGGCTTTGTTCACTTCCTACTAGGAAGATAAGTTTTCAGCACTCTGTATATTTCTTCTCTATTTCTTCAAAGCAGTAACTGGACCAGAAATCACACACGCACATACATACACCTTAGCAAATATTTGTTGCATAAGGGGACACTCAATTATACAGTAACAGATAAACTAGTTCAAAGATTAATCAGTTTAAAGAGGCATATTTGATGTAGTTGTATAGTGAAAAATAAAGATATTTTTAAAATACCCATGGCTAACTACCATTCCCAAACATTCTGATTCAAACCATCTGGAGTGTGACTTGAAAACTGGAACTTAAACAAGCAGCCCAGGTGAATCTAATGTGCAGTAAAGTATAGAAACCACTGTTATTGGCAGTTTCTCACTGGCTCTGAATCGTGTCTTCTCTAGGTTAGAGAAGCGGAGCTAAGTCATCTGCTGATCAATGAATTATTTTTGCTAGATAGATCCCTCCTATGTGCTATGCTTATCTTTGGGTATAGTCCTCCTGTTTGACCTGTATGGCCAAGTGGTTACTGCCAGTATTCAGGGCTGTTTGCAGGGGTATGGGCTCATGTGACAGGACAGGATTGCTCTGGCAGGGAGATCACATAGGCAGGAGGAGGGCTGGCCTGTCAACAGCAGGCATGATACTGAGCATTGGGAAGGTCCAGCTGGCAAGCTGGGGTGCTGCCAACTGGAAGAATTTTGCAGAAGTTTTTTTGGTGTGGACCAGGGGTGTAGGTAGATCAAAGGATGGCTCTCAGTGTTCCTGAGAAAAGAGAACTAATGATGGAACCCAGATAAAGAGACTATGGGAAGTTGAAAAGTATTAAAATTCATCAATCTGAAAGGATATTGCTCTTTAAGTTGGATCAAGGTCCCTAAACATTGACTCTTTAGTTATAGGATCACAGGGAGGGCCAAGAGGGTCCCTGAGAGGGCTGGAACATTCAGGGAGCTAGGGACACTGGGGGGTGAGATTTAGGGCAAGAGCTGTTTACTGACGAGTGTGGGCATATTTCAACATTTTAATGAATTGTACACTGTCCTGATGAATCAATATGGGATAGATGTCAACTTCATCTTAACACACTAATATATTGAGATTTGTTGAGTTACTTGTGTGGCTATACTGCCTCAAGCTTCATTGCAAATAAATATTTGGCAGAATTTAAATTTTTATTTAAAAAGGGCATATTTAATTTTTTAAACTAAATCCAATTTACTACTATGAACAAGTAAACAGGGAATGTTTATAAATAATAATGGGATGTGTGGGGCATGCCTCTTCCCAAAGGGTTGTCAGGGATAGCTTCTCTAGAAATGAGGCATTTAAGATGAGACCTAGAGATGGACAGTGCAGCTGTGGGAAGAGTCAAGGGAACCGTGTTGCAGATAGAGGGAATGAAAAATTCCAAGGTTCTCTGACAGCAACGAGCTTAGTATGCCCTTAAAACTAACAGAAAGACTGACTATGAGTAACACATTTTTCAAGTTCAGGGTTCTGTGCAGCAATTGTGTTACGTATAAGAAAGCACCCAAAACTATCCAGAATAGACTTGCATAATCTAGATCACAGATGTTCGTAGAGAATCTTTTATATAGGACATTAACGTGCCCTGATGGGTACAGCCGTCACACTTCTCCAGTTTTCCGTGATATCTTTGATACAAGATATGTTTTCCCAATGAATTGAAATCTTATGTCTACACAGAAACCTGCAATATTTACAGCAGCTTTATTCATAATTGCCAAAATTTGGAAGCAACCAAGATAACCTTCCCTGGGTGGCTGATAAATAAACTATGTTACATCCAGACAATGGAATATTATTCAACACCAAAAAGAAATGATCCATCAAGCCATGAAAAGACATGCAGGAAACTTAAATGCACATTCCTAAGTGAAAGAAGCCAATCAGAAAAGATCACATACTGTATGATTTCAACTACAGGACATTCTGAAAAAGGCACAGCTATGGGGACAGTAATAGTTTCAGTGGTTGCTAGTGTTTGGGGGAAAGGAGGATGAGTAGGGAGAGCACAGAGGATGTTTAGGGCACTGAGACCACACTATGTGGTCATACAGTGGTGGATACATGTCATTACACATTTGTCAAAACCCACAGAAAGCGCATCAAAAGTGAACCCTCATGTAAACTATGGACTTTGAGTGACGATGATGGTCAGTGTAGGTTTATCTATTGTAACAAATGTGTCACTCTGTGTGGGGTGTTGGCAGTCAGGGAGGCTGAGTCCAGTAGGGGACAGGGGTTTTGGAGAACTCCGTATTTTCCCCTCAACTTTGCTGTGAATTTAAAAATACTCCAAAACAGTTTATTTAAAAAATATATATCTTTCTGTTTTTCCTCATAATTATAACTTAGGCCATGTACTATGAATGTTGCTCTGGACAAATGATTCCTGTTTTTATATGTCATACCTAAAGTGACCTAGACGAGTTATAGTTAATGCTGAGGTTATCTAAGGACATTCTTTAGACAATCTATTTGTGATTTCTGGAAATTTCTCTAGCCTTCCCAGGTGCAATTAAATCCTGCCATTCACAACTGTCATTTACAAGCATGTAAATGACATGCTTTCTTTTCTTAGAAGAAAAAGAAGGCAAAACATCATTTAAGAAAAAACAATGTGCATGAGTGTGAGCACAATACGTTCTTCCCTGCCTTATACTTTGCCAAAACAGTTATCTATAAATTCAGTAAGAAAAAAAAAAATCAAACTTTCTTGACACTGTACATTTCAAATGGCTACTTTGCCATTGTCAGATATAGTTACAAAGACAGACATAGGTTACATTCTGAAAAATGAAATAAAATTTCTGTATGGGTAAAATGATGTTATGGTTAAAACTTTAATTTCACGAATATTACATCATTGGTAATTAGCTCAGATGAAACCTACTTGAGAGGCATCAGCTCCTAGAGAACTGTATGTTTAACAATTATGCCAGGGGATCCTATAGATATTTCCTCAGTAATTAACTCATCAAATAAATCCTTAAATACAGCAGTGCCTAATGTTTTTGGCATCAGGGACTAGTTTCATGGAAGACAATGTTTCCATGGACAGGAGAGTGGGGATGGTTTGGGGATGATTCAGGCTTTTATATTTATTGTGCAGTCAGACATCTCTGCTAATGATAATAACCTGCATTGCGTCCAGTTCCCAGCACTAGCATCACTGCCTCAGCTACACCTCAGACCATCAGGCATTAGATTCTCATGAGAAGCTGCAACCTAGATCCCTTGCATTTGCTGATTATAGTAGGGTTTCGCGCTTCTATGAAAATCTACACCGCTGATCGAACAGGAGGAGGAGCATATGTGAGATAGAGAGTAGCTATAAATACTCATGAAGCTTCACTTGCTCACCTGCCACTCACCTCCAGCTGCTGTGCCGCCAGGTTCCTAAGAGGGCACGGGATGGTACCCATCTGCAGCCCAGGGGTTAGAGACCACAGCTTTAATAAAAGCAAAGGTGTGTTGGTAAATGTGTAACAACCAGCTCTCTTGAGATAAGGCCTTGGTTTGTAGATTTGTAGCATTTTCCAATTTCTATGGTGTAAATACTCTCACCATGCTGATTTCCACCTACCAACTTGACATCATTGAACGCGAAGTTGGGAAGTGATGTGTATAATTGCCTTCCCAGAGCTGGTACAAATTAGCTCCAGCACACCACTGGATGAAAGGATCCTTTTTATCAGCTCCAGAAATAGGAAGAGGCGAATTCATTATTTCTGCTTTGTAGAAGCTATCTTTTTTTTTCCTCTTTCATGGACTGCAAATTCCTCTCTTTCATGGTCTTAACAAAATGGATCTTGTGCAGTACCTCTTGGAGTGGTTCTTCCCGGGAAATCTACAAACTGCCCACCCTTGGAACCCCTATCTCTCCCCAAAGCAACAACCTAAATAATTTTATGTCTTCTTCTAGTACAAATGTGTAATTTAGCTGTCAGGTGTCTAATTGGAGGCAGTCTAATTATGGTGGTGCTGTAAATGTAACACTGAGTGGAGAGCAGACCGCTAATGACTTGGAACAAAGGACAAAATCCCCTGATGTAATGGCAGTGTCTACAAGATCCGAGAATATTTCACTGATGCATTGAATTGAATGGGGAAAAAAATCGATCAGTTTTTTATAATGTCAACAATGCTATGTGACTAACAGGGTAATTAATATCCATATTAATATATGTCGTAAGTGTAAGGCTGGTGGTGGCCCCCTCCCCTCCCTAGATCAAAAAAGAAAAGGCTCACAAGATCAGACCCGCCAAGGATAAAACTGCCAGGCCCCGCTGAGATGAATCACACCCAGAAGTCCACCTGGATAAGAACTCTCTCCAGGATTCCACAAATACCTCCAGCCCCTCCTATTTCTCAATGACCACCCAAGGTCACAATGGAAAATCCCCAGCTCTTCCTGCCAAAAGTCCCTAGCCAGGCCCAAAGGGTATAAAAGGCCTCAGCCCCTTCAAACGGCAGCGACTTCTGGGCCCCCCTGTCTTGGGTCCCAGGAGAGTATAATAAAGCCACGCGGTTTGGCCCCCACTCTTTCTCTCTCTCTGTCTTTTCTTTTCACCGTGGAAAAACCTTACAGTAAGCACCTTGTATGGAGCACAGAAAAGTAACTGATTTTTATATCATTGAAAATAGAGGTTTTCATCTTCCCGCACGTGTGACAGTGTGTGAAAAATAGTTAATGGGTACAGTTTGAGTTGAAGAGGAGCTGAAATCAGCCTCGTTGATTGTCTTCTAGAAAGTCGCATGTTCTGCATGGAATGGGGATGAGAACTCCCTTGAGGGATAGTGAAACGCAGATGATAAAATAGAGGGGGGGGGGGGGCGGGGATTCAGAAATCATAATACAGATAATAAACATTTGTAATTTAGGAAATCTTTTTATTCCTCTCCAAAATTTCCATTTGATTCTGCATGTGAGCATGTGATAGCTTTAAGTCTTGATTCTATATGATTCTGAGCTTTAAAATCATAGCCCTCTTTAAAATCAGCTAAACATCTTTACTTCATGCAAATATATATATTTTTTTGTCTTGAAACAGGGTTAACTTTGCTTCAAAAAGCTTTAAGACACATTTTAGATTCTCAAAATTGGCTACTAAGGGCAAAAATATAGAAATGTAGAATCATTTTTAAATGGCATGATATGGTGTTCACTATTGTCAGATGCACATTTTGTTTCTTAGAAAGAGGGGTGAGGAGAGAGAGAAAGAGACAGAGTGAGAGAACTGATAAGGATGTAGCTAGAGATATTTAAGAAACTGTTAAAACTGTTTAAAAAGGTTACAGAAAAAACTTATAAATTTTTCAAATAGAGGAAAATTTCTTTTGTTAAAAAGTACATAGTTTTCAACATTGCTTTATTAATTAGATGTTGTAATGCTACTGAAATTCTCTCAATAGAGCATTTCAGAATCATCTTTTTCCCTCATGAAATACTAGTAAGTCTATAAAAATTTACTCATTAACATCTTAGAAACTGGAAAATTTCAAATAGAAAAACCACTTTTTCCTAATCACTTTTAAGGGAATGGAGATTTCCATATGACAAAGGTTTACCGAAAAGTTTAATGGATTATATATTCTGAAAAAGTATAAAATATTTTTGCATAAAATTGTGCATTTTTGGTAATTATTATACAAACAATAATTTGCATAATAATTGGTAGGGGTAGAATAAACTGTAAGCAAATAAAAATTAGATAAAAAGAAAACATTTATTCCTCTCCTTTATAATTGCTATCTCTATGTTGATGATTATGATAAATGGACTCATTTTTTGGTTCGAATGAACACATTTCCAACATGAATTCTTACTGACCTTATCTAGTCAACTTTCAGAAAGACACAGGCTGAGTTCTAATGAATATTTATGTCTTGCACAATCTCACTGGGTGACTATGTCATTAGTGAGATCATGTAACTTTCTTTGGCTTCCAGGATAAATGTCAATAAAAGTAACAGCCCCATGAAACTAGAAGGCACGTTAATTGCTTTCCTGGGGGAGGTACAGAAGAGGTCATTCTGAGAAAGCAGCGACTGACTCTACAGTGGCCTGCAGAAAATGGCCAAATAATTCAAAGCAAGTATGAAAGTTTAGGCTGCCCTTCTAGGACAGCACATCAATATTTTATTGAAACTACAGATTGAATCTGCTACAACGAAAGAAAACCAGGACAGGAGACAGGGCGGCTGGTGTCTGTGGCCTGGGGAAGAAAGTGGTAATGAAAACACCGAGGGTAAGGGAGACGCAGGCCAGGCTGCCATTCGTGACCCTTATTTTCTATCAATTGCCCCTGCTTGGAACCTAAACTGCCAGTATTCTATTTCTGGGAGACCAGTGATATTGCTGTCTGCTCTCTATGAAGCTGGTTTGCTATAAACCATGCTTTCTTATCAAGAGAGCAATGAGAATCTTTCAGCCTTTCAAAGTCTTGATGAGGTAGAAATGTCAGTTGGAAAACAGCCTTCTTGATTATCTCCTACTATTTTGTTTACACCAATGCCTTGGTTTGAGTTTCTATAACAGAAGTCTTTTGGACTAGGATTTGGAGACAGGTTTTGGCTAATGCACTCAGAAGGCATAAGCAGGGAAGTGGGGCTATGAAACAGGGAGGGCAGAAGAGAGGATACTGATGTGCAGGCTATCACTAAAGACCACTGGTACCCAGTTCTGCTGGCGACTTTCTAGTAGAAGGAGGAGCTGGGCTTTATCTCCCCTCGTCTCTCTCCCAGTGGCTGAGCCCTGCTTCTAGGGCATCACCTTCCTGGCACTTCTAGGTTGTCCTAGGAGTGCCTGGCTGGCAAACGCCCAAGGAGCCAGAGGACCCTTGTGCGGAGAAAGAGGCCAAGAGAGCAGGCCCTATAGGTGAGAAACTGTCATCGGCCTGAGAACTACCTGCAGCCCTGACAGAACTCAGGCAGACAAAGGGGCTGTGAAGACATAGACATTTCTTCTCAGGAAGTTTAAGCTTGAATAGAGAAGTAACATTAGGTAATTTCTCCATGACTCTGGTTTCCACTGTCTGACAAATATTAGAATCAATGTGTCCTTTTGATGCATATTGTGTTTTCTTTAATAGCTCTGTGAGACTTTTTGCTTCAATTTTCTCAAGTGTAACATGGAGATAAACAATATCTAAATAAGGCTGTCAGGTAAAATACAGAAAACTCAGTTAAATTTGAATTTTATACAGACAACAAGTAATTTTTAGTATAAGTATATCCCATGCAATGTTTGAGACATACAAAAAAAATTTGTTTATATGAAATTCAAATGTAACTGGATGTTCTGTATTTTTGTTTGCAAAATCTGAATACCCTAACTATAGTCATACTGTACATAATAATGATATATAATAAAATATACAATTTTTCAATGCTGCTACTATAATAGAATCAGTGCTATAACCTTAAAGTACATTGCTTTTATTTTAATTGGTCTATGACAATGGGCACATTCTTTCTTATTGCTTCAGTATTCATATCTGGAAAATAAAGGTTAAAATAGGCATTGGGAGTTTACTTGCCAATTTGTGTAAAACTTTAGCACAATGTAAGAGTATAGTTCACACTAAGTTATTGGATATATGGCTCGCAGTCATTATTGAAGTCATTCTATAAACAATAACTTCTGTGTTTCTAATTTTCAATTTTTTTAAGGTATAGGTAGAGTGGGGGGACACAGTATAGTGGTGGGTGATAAAAATTTTAGGAAAAAGTGACCTTCCTCTACCAAAAAAGGGCTTATGTTTAAAGTTTCTTTCATTTCTAGGTTGAAACAGATGATCTTAGATCAGTAGTTCAAATATTTTTGTACAGGTTTTCACTTGGTGGTTGAGAAAATAAGAGTCAAAGAACAGAATAATTTTGCTATCTTCTTTTTTTTGTGAAATATAGTTGCTTTCCCACAAATTAACCCAATAATAATTTCTTTTCTAGCTAGATTATTCATTTTCGTTAAAAAATGGTTTAGTTTTAGTGGTTTTGATAAAATTAATAAGCACACATTAATCAAACCAAATTTTCAACATCTGAAATGATGTGCAATGGCTTCAGGAGTAGAACTTGACCGTAGCAGGTCTAGATCAGATAGCAGATATGCCCGCCTGGATCAGATGCTGTTATGAGAGCCATTGTGTTTAATTCTGTTCTCACTGTCAAACAGGCCAGGAGTGCAGAAGGGAACAGGAAATAAACTAGACTTCTGATTTCAGCTCCCAAATATAAAGAGCTTACAGAAGAAAAAGCAATAAATACTTAGAACTAATCAATTAGTTCTTACGCACATTAGAGTTGTGTCCCCAGCTTACTCTCAGTGATGGTGGGTGGTATTTGTGAGTGTGAACCGGCCAACCCTGTTTGCTTGAGTTGGAAGATGCTATGATGGGCTGTGTCATTGTTCTCCCTGTCATTGGTTGATGTTTGTGTGATAGAGCCAGCTGCCCAGATGTTCTTTTGTGTCTGTGGTGGACTCTGGCCCCCCAGGTGGAGTACTTGAGTGACCCAAGCTTGAGGAGAGACCCCGTAGCTCCCAGGGGGTTCTTGATTCTCCCCCCACACACACTGCGCTGGGGGAGGAGCGAGGCAGTTAGTGGCTAATTGTGGGAGCCCAAAAGGCTTTGCAAAGCCTCCGTGGGGCGCACAGTTGCTTTTCCAGGGACCAGCGGGAGGCCCTGGTAGGAGGGTCCAGACAAGCTCTCCGAGCTGAGGGCTGTTCACCGGGAAGGGGCCAAAGGCTTGCTTGCCAAGGCCGGGGCTGGGATCTTTCCGTCCTTATCTAGTAGCGCAGTTTTTCTGTGGGGAG
>VSMD01138432.1:0-56688 GCA_008750895.1 Mirza zaza | reverse complement strand
GCTGGCGAGGCGGCTGCCTTGGCGGGGCTCAAAGGTCCATTCCCGCTCCTGGGCAGAGCTGCCAGGGAGGGCTGCGGGCTCCACCCAACCGGAAAGTCTGCTTGTGCGGGCGGGTCACTCGGGGAGTCACAGACTGGCCTCCGCAGTGGGCCTCACCCCCCACACCTGCTGCGGATCTCCCTCAGTGTACCTGCAGGCGGGAGCCCAGGCCAGCCAGCTCCCACGACTGAGCCGGGGCCGGGGGTCCCCACGACTCAGCCGGGGCCGGGGCTCCCCACGACTCAGCCGGGGCCGGGGCTCCCCACGACTCAGCCGGGGCCGGGGCTCCCCATGACTGAGCCGGGCCGGGGTCCCCACGACTCAGCCGGGGCCAGGGGCTCCCACGACTGAGCCGGGCCGGGGTCCCCACGACTCAGCCGGGGCCAGGGGCTCCCCATGACTGAGCCGGGCCGGGGTCCCCACGACTGAGCTGGGATGGGGGTCCCCACGACGGAGCCGGGATGGGGGTCCCCACGACTGAGCCGGGATGGGGGTCCCCACGACGGAGCCGGGGCCCGGGGCTCCCCACGACTGAGCCTGGCCTGGGGTCCCCACAACTGAGCTGGGGCCACAGGGTCCCCATGCCGGAGCCGGGGGTCCCCACGACTGAGCCAGGGCCAGGGGTCCCCACGACTGAGCCTGGCCGGGGGTCCCCACCCAGGATCCCGGCCTGCACCGAGCCGGCCCTCCGCCGGGAAGGGTGCCGGGCACATCAGAGCTGGGACCCGCACTGCACTCTCCCGTGATCTGCCCACGCGGCTGCCCCACGTCCGCAGACCAGGAAGCTCAGTCCCTGACAGCACCAGGGAGAAGCCGCCTGTCCTGAGCCGCCCCAGCAGGATCGCGCCCTCTGCCGGGCGCCCGCCCTGCTCTGATGGAGCCGCCGGGCAGGCAGCGCCCGCAGGGCCGGGAGCAGGGAGCCCACGTCTGGGCGCCCTCGTCGCTGCAGGACCCAGGAGGAAAGGCCGAGCCGCTCTCCGCGGAAGCCTCGTCTGCGGCTCTGCGGGCTCTCCGCAGCTGCGGAGGGCGGGCCGGGAGGAAGAGCCGGGCGGAGGAGCGCCCACTCGGCCCTCTGCGGCGGCGGCGCGCCCAAACGCCCGGGCCCGAGTCGCCCAGGCCCCGCGCTGGGCCCCTGTGGCCCCGCAGTCTGGGCGGGAGTTGGGAAGCGTCTGCGGGTCGGGACGAGCAGGACGGAACCGAGGAGTGGAAGCCCGGGGAGGGCAGAGGCGCCCAGCTCGGTCTGCGCGCGGGGGTCCCGCGTCTGCGCGCCCGCGCCCTGTTCGCAGGAAGGCCGGCTCGCGGGGCCGCAGCCTCCGGGCTCGCGTCGGCGGGAAGTCTCTCCCGCAGCTCTGCCCCGCCTGTCAGAGCCGCGAGGGAGGCAGGGAGGCACGAGCCGCGCCACCGCCCTTCCCGCGCTGCGAGCCTCGCGGGAGTGGATCTTCACGCATACCCTGCCCCCTCTGGTTCTGCACTGCACCTTCTTCCCGTGGAGTCTCCCCAAGGCCCTGGCACCCTTCCTCAGACCCCCATCTGATCTACGTCTGTCTGTCCATTTTTTCTCTTTCATCTAAAACTACTTCTTACTGAGACATTCCAGCAGTTGATGTCCCATCAGTATTTTTTGAAAGTATTCCAAGTGGTTCTAATGTTCATCTAGAATTGAAATCAATTGCTCCAGGCTAAAGAACTTTCAAGGTCCTTTTTATGATTCTTTGACTCGGTGATCTTCAGTACCATTCCAGCTCTAAAATTCTATGGGGCTTAAATAATGTTTCAAAAGCATTTGAAGAACAAGTCTGTTCTTTTGGACACTGGGATACTTTTTCATACATTAATCTTTAAAAAAGAAACAACAACAGCAACAACAGCCACACAGAAAATAGAAGCTGGACATTATAAACTTCATGCTTGGCAATTTGCATGCTGTTGGTAAAGAGATGTGTCAAACAGACCACCCAAAATAGGGAAATGGCAGAGCGAGAATTTGAGCCAAGTCTTCTTGATTGGAGAACCTGTTTTGCCTCCACACTCTTTCTCCTGTGGGGAATTATGGTTCCCAATTTTTATTATAAATGCTACTGTTAGTAAATATCTCAGCATAGTAAGAAAGGTATATCCTGACCTGAGATGACTTTAAAGGAACAATTCAAGCTCCACTAATTCAAAATCCATGTGTTGCTGAGAAATAAACATTACAATTCCAGACTTCTGATAGTTATAACAGGATTGTTAATGATGATAGCACAGTAAAAAATCAGCATCTTTCTACCACATCCACCTTCTTAACTTTTTTTGATGAAATTGAATGAATCCTATTTTGAAAACACCTCCCGACCCTCCTTAATGCTACAGGAATAAAGCCAATTGGCATCAGAGACTCCCTGCCTCCCCACATGACACTGACATCATTTCAAAGACTTTGGAAAGGTGAGCGTTTCCTCATAATGAAGCATCACAAGGATCTGGATGGAAGTGCCAACGCTGCCCACACAGTTGGGTCTGTGAGTCTGAATATATGTGTGTGGCATTGCATCAGGAGCTCGGAGAGAGCCGAGGCACGGGGCCAACACTTGTGAGTGTGTTTGTTCTAAGAAGGGCAGAAAGCTGGTGCCACTGGCTGGAAGACCTTGAGGGGAGAGGGTATCTCTTTCCCCCAGGTCATATTTAAACCCTTCTGTGTAGTCTCTTTTTAGGAATTACTAGAAAAAGGGGGGTTTCGCTATCTTTCTTAGTGACATATCCTTTTACCTTAAGTTAATATTAGAAGTCAATTTTGTGCCTCATCATCAGGTGTATCGAGTATTATTCATTTATTCTATTTTGTTGGATCCAACAAAGGGCAAATAAAATATTCCGTATCTGCACCCATGGGCACCTCAGGGCAAGCGTGCTTCTCCCTTTAAGTGTTTTTGAATTAGTGGAGCTTATATAGTTGCTTTAAATCTTTTTGCTGTGATGAAACAACTCTTTATCTGTTGATCCAGAAGAGAATTAATTCTATAAAACAAATTTTTGAATCAAAAGTTCATTTACAAGTTGAGTGTTTAGGTCTTGTATAGAGGCCCAAGGAATGGCAGGTTCTGTAGGAAAACAGCCAAGAGCAAAAGCCTATTTGATCCCAGGCATATCTAAGCCTGATAAAATCACATCACCTGTTTAAAAAAGTTCATATGGGAAAATGCCTGCTTTACTACAAAAGAAGAAATTGGCAGAATAGCCTTTGAGGAAGTACAAACCAGAATCTTCTAGGACACATTAGGTTTTGTGATAATGTGCATAAAAATATATATTTTTTATAAGTGATTTGTATCTGCACAGTTATTTTGGGTCTGGGCCCCCTTGAAATCCATACCATTATGCTCGCCTTTGCCTGAGGCAGCACGGTGGCTGTAACCTAGCAGGTAGGGCGGTGCAACTGGGAAGGGCCTAGAGATGAGGATGAGGCCAGTAGCTCTGCCAGCTGCTTAACTGGCACCTCTGCTTTGAAGGCTCATGCCATTTATGCACTCAGAGAAGCTATCTCTGTTTTTGGGTCTCCTCTTTCTCGTCATTCTGATGCTCAGACTCAGAGCCATGGAGCTGAGCCTCCCCCAGAAATCTACTCCACAACATCCATGAGAAATGGTCCCCAACCTCGCTCAAACACTGGGGGCTGGACCTGATCCTTTAAGGCAGATGTCCTCAAACTATGGCCTGTGGGCCACATGCCACCCACCTAGGACATTTATCCGGACCTCAGCATGTTTTTGCAGCTGCTGCCTGTCCTTAGAAGCTGACTCTTCCCGGGCCCACAGTGCACACTCTCCAATGGTCTGAGGGACAGTGAACTGGCCCCCTGTTTAAAAAGTTTGAGGACCCCTGCTTTAAGGCCTCTACCAGCCCATGACAGCATGCAGTGTGTCCAGGAATCTGAGCGGTGTACCTATCTTCAGGATGCCTACGGACTAGCTGGGGAAGGCAGTGTTGTAGGAAAGCAATTATGGTGTCCTATTGTACTAGATAGGACAGGCACGAGGGAGGCGTCAGGTGGAGCACATAAATCAATCTGAAGGAGTCAAGGATGTCTTTAGCCTCACTTCAGAAATGTGTGCTTCGGTACTGGTTGGGAGTGACATTTGTTTCTAAAGATCTTATGGGACCTTATGAAATACTAACCTGTTGACTCTTAAAAGACCCAATTTGGATGGAATTTCTCTAAGTTCTTAACACCAAGAAATGTTACCCAGAATTTAAAAATGTCATCCCTACTGCCCAACACCAGTACATAAGGCCAATTATGGAGAAGGTAAAGAATTCCAATGTTATCACTGAAAGTACTCTGAGAGGAAAGTCTCAGATCACATTGTACCACACTGACATTTTTAAATGAAACATTAATTAACAAGAGAGTTAAAAAACAGTTCATGAGAACATTTCTCATGTAGGCTTGCTATAAACATATCCTTATAGGTGCTTTGGCCGCCACCTTGAGTGAAAGGCTCACTCGAGGCACCTGCCTGGATTTTAGAGGTAGGCTTTCTTCCCTCATAGCTGGCATCAAGGAACCAGAGTTCCCCAGAGCTCAAAGCTGGGTGGAAGACCATTTACACACAGGGCAAAATCCTTTCTTACACCCATTCATGCAAAGGTAGGAAGTCTCTAAAATATGCTTAGCCATCTACAAATCTTGAATACCTTTAATTACACCATCTAGAACCCTTTTGGAATGCTAGTAAATAGTTCACCATGTTTACCAATGAAAACCCATTTTTGCAATTCAGTATGCTAAATAGCAAAGCATCAGATGTTCCTAGAGATACAGAATCGCTCATTACAGCTGCCTGCAGAGTCCAGCTTTCCTGATTAGAATGCTGGCTGACCACCTTGGACTGTGCAATATGTGTATGATTTATTGGGATGCCAGCGCTTGGATTGTAGCTTAATCTGTGAAGCACCCATAATATCACAATGTTCATGTAGAAACATTCTGAAGTAAACAACTAAGATCACAATACTAAAGGATGGCAAAAAAGTAAGAGTCAGAAGATAGGACATGGACGCCATCAGAACAGAATGCTCTAAGGATGAAAAATAGTTGTTAAGCTTTGGAACTACTGAGAGGTCTAGTAATAAAAAGGCTGAAATGGGACCAGGGTTTTGACAACAGGAAGCCATTGTGACCTTGATAAGAATCTGAGGGAGTCTTGCTGTGGTGGTGGAGTGAAGGGGGGGTGGATACAGAAGGTAGGCATCCTTTTCAGGAGGTAAAGAAGAAAGATTTGAAGCAGACCCCAGATAGATTTGAAAGAAACGTTTTGTCCTTGTGATTTTCATTTGTTGGATTTAAGATGGAGGAATTATGTGCATGATTAAATGTGGGAAGTAGCCTGTATAGAGAACAGTTGAGAAACCAGGAGAGAGGATAACCAAAAAACAGTGGTAACTCAGAGGAAGACATCATTTCCATAATAATAAAAGGGCAGAAGTCATTGCAAGTCAGGGCATAGTACAGTTAGATTTGTGTTTAGATGGGTTTTTGGTGCAAGCCAGTATATAAAAAGAACTACTTGGACATTTAATTTGGCTTAAACAATTAGTGTTCAATTTATTAAGATTACAAATTCAAAATCTCAGTTCTTCCTTAGGCTTTATTTAATCTCACAAATCTTACCCTGCCTTTAGGTGTCTAGCAAAATTGAACAGTCACTTTCAAGGGACTTTTGATTAATGTTTGGTTTGATCCTTTTTGCCAACTTAACTTACCATTTTAAACTGCATTTGTGTGTAATTGTATAAATGTATAAGTGTAATACATTCTATTTCCTTTGTAAATACCTAATTTATCTGCTTATGTAAAACCATGTTGAGTACTTAATAATGGTTATAAAGCCATTGAATTAAATTTATAGAGTGGACCTAAAGACCCCTTAAATGTTGCAAAAGTATGTATAAACTTAGAAAGATTTCAACTTTTTAAAAATTGTCACCCTAATAGGTCAGATTCCTTAAATATTAGTAGTATAGAAAAGATCAATTATGCATAAAAATATTAATAGGATATTCTTTCTATATTTAATTCTTAACTCTTCATAGAGTTAAATGATGCATAGTCACCAAGGAATAAAATTATTGGAAATAACTGAGGCCATTTTTAATCAGATCTTTTGATGGAGCTACAGGCTCCAGAACAATTTACATCCTCCCAACCATCATACTGAGCCCCTTTTAGAGTAGCTTTGTCACAAGTTACAAAACTTAGGATAGGTTTGGTCTCATAGGTCCAATTGCCCACATCCTGGGATACAAGTTATACTTAGTACCTGATTCTCAATCTGCTCAAGCAGATAGGATCAGGACAACAAGGTTGATCTTTGATCTTTAAGATAGGTACATATATTTTCCATCTAAATGTTAAAGACCTTTGAATTTGATAGAATATTAAGATTTGTAAATTTGTTTCTATCTAATGATACCTTTAAACTTGTTAGCCTAAAATAAATAAATGGGTTGGATGCTATGGCTTATACCTGTAATCCTAGCACTTTGGGAGGCTGAGGCGGAAGGATGGCTTGAAGTCAGGAGTTCAAGACCAGCTTGAGCAAGAACGAGGCCCCGTCTCTACAATAAAATAGAAAAATCAGCCAGGTATGGTGGTACATGCCTGTAGTGTCATCTACTCAGGAGGCTGAGACAGAAGGATCTCTGGAGGTCGGGAGTTTGAGTTTTCAGTAAGCTATGATGACACCACTGTACTCTAGCTCAGGTGACAGAGCAAGAGTCTGTTTCAAAATAAATAAATAAATAAAAATACATAAATAAAATAAATGAATGTATTTTATATTTAATGATAAAGACCTTTAACTGGAATGCTAGATATGTAAATATCTTTTCTATTTAAAGAAATTTGAACATGATAGAATAGAATCCTGCATTCTTTCACATTCTTAGAAGCACACAGTGTTTAAATGATCCCCAGTTGAGCTTTGGATATCCCTGTTGACCAAGCCAAGTCTGATTAGCTGTTAACATATGAGTTCATTCTTCTTAGCGTTTATGGGGAGTAGACAGGAAGTTGAGAGAGCTCTCATCTGATGGCTTCTGTTTTCTCTATGAATTAGCATGTGAAGTTGTCTGTTAAAAGTGGTGGGAGTTACAAGGGGGAGAGTGAGAAAAAAGCTTTAAAATAACTATATTTGATAATGGGAGATTTGAGATTCATGCTGCCTATTTTATAGTCTCCTAAGTATGTGGCATTAAGGTCATTTAAAGTGGAGCCAATATACATGATGAGATATTTGTAATTCATGTTTAACATTTAGTTGATGTTTTTATATTACATGTGTATATTTAGTCATTAGAGTATTTGCCATTGATAACAAATATTCTTTGTAGCTAATCAAGAAGTTGAGGTTCAATGTCAAAGGACTTTATTAATAAAGCAATTGAAGTAGTCACTTATTATACAGCAAAAAGTTCTAGATTTATTTAACATTTATTTCGATTCGCTAGTCAATTACCGGCTGTCAGAGCATAATAAATATTGTAAATCTGAGTCAGAAGCTGTCACCCCTAACTGTATTAACTGTTCCTAATCATAGGTAGTGATTTGTTTCTAAAATAGTGATATTAATCACCACCTTCCATCTGTCTTCACAGTGGTATGAAATTGCCACTGGGTTCCATTGCTGAAGTGAGTAAATCAGCGTAGACACCAAAAATGAAAGCAGACAGTCATGAGTCATGAGTATTTCCATTCGTGTTAACAACACAAAGAAAATAATGAGAGCCAACTTTCAAAGCTTTTTGCTTCTGAGTCTTAAAAGTATAGTTTCTTATTATTATTACTAGCTAACATTTATGGAGTATCTATTATATGCCAGACACTATGTTTACAACTTTATATAAATTTTTTTTTTCAAACTTCACAATAACCCTCTGAGATTATTGGTTCTTATACTTACAGTTCTTGTTGTAATGAGGAAATGAAGCTTAAAAGAACTTGAGTAATTTATTGTCCAAAATGGCAAAGCCTGGGGTCAAATCCAAGCAATTTAATTCTATAACCTTTTTTCTTGAGTAGAACTCTGTGTTGATGGATGGTGTTTGGTATTTACTAGGTGAATCTGTTAGGAATGCATTTAGGTGGAAATAACTAAAATCTAACATGTAGTAGTTTACAAGCATGTTTTTTCCTCACTTAATAGAAGAGCGGAGAGAGGCAGCTGGCCATGCTGGTTTGGTAGCTCTGCAGAGCCGGGACCAGTGACTCTGTCATTCCCTGGCCTTTCCCTCCCAGCAGAGAAATGATTACTTCAGCCATAACCATGTAATTTATCAGGAAAGCAAAAACTTTCCCATTTGTATATCTTAGGGATCCCCAACCTATGGTGAGTTGTATAATTATTTCATTAGGTATTACAATACATAATGTACATAAATAAAGTGCACAATAAATGTAATGTGCTTGAATCATCCTGAAACCGTCTCCCCCACCCCCAGCCATCTGTGGAAAAATTGTCTTCTGTGAAAATGGTCCCTAATGCCAAAAAGGTTGGGGATCACTGAATTGGTCCAAAACTGTTTCTCACGGCCACCCTGTCTGCGAGGGTAGAAGACTGCAAGGGAGAAAGGAGGAGGGGCCCGCTGTGGGTAGGACATTGCAAAATCTATAAGCTCTATAGGAATTTTCCACTTCCTCCTTAACTCTTTCTTTTTCTTTGTCTTTTTTTGAATGCAAGAGCTATGATTCTTCATATAGTTAACTCCTAATGTATTTATCCTCGCCTTGTTTTCTAGAATATGTTCCCAGATAGAAACGGAAAGCTGTGATTTCATCATTGAGTCAGAATTCTTTGGTTGCAAGTAACAGAGATGAATACATACCTAACTGAGAAAAATGGATGCATTTCAGTCATTTATTCAACAGACATTTATGAAGCACTTGTTATATTCTGGGCACTCTTATAGGCTCTGGGGATATATCAGTGACCAAAACATTGGGAAGAAAAAGAGTAAGCGAGAACATGAGGGAATCTCACAGACTACAAAGACAGGAATACAGGAAGGCCTTGGGCACGGACAGAAACCAGGGACTGAGAGGCCATCAGAAATCCAGCCAGCTCCCCTGACCTGTCTCCTCCATTCTGCACACTCCGCTTTCTCTGCATGGTCACCCACATAGTCTGAGTTTTCATCTTCCATTCAGGCAGCTCACACTGAACCACAGTCTCTCAGTCCCCATTTAAAAGCCTAGGCAGAAGAATTTGCATCCACTGAGGCCAGGGACAGTCTTCCCCAGGTGTTACAGGGGTCACTGAGAGTGGAGCAGACTCCTGTGCTCTGGAGCTTCCTGTGCTCTGTTTGTGGTTACTTTTCTGGACATCATCCACACCAAGGCTCCCGCCTGCCGCCCCAGAGGTTTGAACATTAACTCCACCTTGAAGAGCACATTTGTTTAGCTCTGTAAGAATTGCCTGGGTCCAGGCTATCTTGAACTATTTCAAATCACTCTTGTGTCCTAATGTGTTGTGTCTTTTCCCTCAGGCAGCCCCTGTCCCTGTCATGCATGTAAATAGAGAATTGAGGCTCAGTCAACATCAAACTCCATTCTCACTTCAAACCAAGCCTTCAGAAGGCAACACCACTACTAATCAGTTTGCTTCCAAAGTACACATTGTAGTGTGGGTTGGCATATTCCTTTATGACCCTTATAAACTAGAAGCTAGTGAGATGTGATTGTGGGTGATTTTTTTTTAAGCCTTCTCTTTGTTTCAAATCAGTAGGTGCTTTTCCATTTAGGGATGAACTGAATTGCTGACCTGTGGCTGATGTGTTTTCTACAGGCTGTGGACTCCCCACCAAGTGGAGGAGGATGGGCAGGCTGGGGCTCCTGGGGCAAGTCTCTGCTCTCCTCGGCTACGGCCACAGTAGGTAAGTGTCACACGTTGCGCTGGAATAGACTAAGTCCCCAAGCCTACTGGGGTGAGTGTTTTGATTATACCACACACCAATAGAGTTTAACATTGGCACATAAGCAAACCATTTTTAGTGCTTACTGTTCTAAGTGCTTCATTTATTCCTCAAATACAGTTATTCCTCCAAATAACCCTGTAAGGAGGTACTCACATTTTCTCCATTTTACAGGTATGCAAGCTGAATCACAGACTAAGACGTTGACCAAAGTCAGGAATGTCTGGGTTGGGATTTGAAAACCAAATAGTATGGCTTTTAACCACTATAGTATATTGTCTTTTAGCATATAAGATTTGGGCTTTTATAACATGTTCTTAAAGCTTTGTGTTTATCATTAAAATTGATTTTTTCTTTTCATGTACATCTCACCTACTCCCTGAAAGGATTTGAGGTAGCTTGATAAAAGTCATTTCATCCACAGGACATTAAAATATAAACAGAAAAAAATATGTAGGGAGGAGGGACATATTTTATATACACACATATAAAACATATATAATATATATGGCTATTAAATATGAAATATCTGATTTCCTTAAGTACTAAATGTGACAGTTTATTTCTCTGATATTTCACTCTGACACTTCTTATTTTATTTTTATTATGAAGGAACATCCTCAATCTCCTCAGTCTTTCAAATGCATGTTTTGGCTTGTGATTATCTTTCGAATTTTTTTAAGAGCCATTTTTGTGAAATCATGGATAAGTCAAAAATTCAGGTTATTTTCAAATATGAGTTCCATTATGGAACCAATGCAGTGCAGACAGCTCAAAATATCAATTATCAAATCCTTCCAAGTATTTGGAAGGATGTGGCCAATGAACACACAGTACATCAATAGTTTGAGAAGTTCCATTCTGGTGATTTTAATCTTGAAAATGAACCATGTGAGTGACCTGAAACTAAGGTGGATAACAATGAGCTGGAAGCTGTAGTGGAAGCGAATCCATCTCAACCTACGTGTGAATTAGCAGCAAGGTTTGTTGTTAGTATTCCATGAATAAAACAAGCATCAGAAGAGAAATCGTCTCAAAGCTTGCCTTTCTTTGCTGTCACGATGTGAGGGAAATCATTTCTACACCGTATTGTTACATGTGATAAAAAATGGATTCTTTTTGACAATAATAAGCATTCGGCACAATGGTTGGATAAAGATGAAATACCAAGACATAGTCCAAAACCAAATATTCATCTAAAAAAGCTGATGGTGTCTGTCTGGTCCAGCATTGGTATGATCCACTACAGCTTCATGAAACCTAGTCAATCCATTACAGAAAATGTCTACTGCAAACAATTGGATGAAGCGATGAGGATGCTTGTGATTAAGCAACCAAGACTGGTGAATAGGAACAGGCCAGCCCTCTTGCAGGACAACACTCCACCACATGTCGCACACAACGCTGCTCAAACTACAGCAGCTGGACTTGGAAACTCTCTGTCATCCACTGTCTTGACCAGACCTTGCACCAACTGACTGTCATTTCTTCCAGGCTTTGGACCACTTCTTGCAAGGAAAAATATTCAATTCTCAACAAGCTGTGGAAAGCACCTTTCACAATTTCATTGCTGCTCGCTCTCCAGGCTTCTTCACTACTGGTATAAACAAGCTACTGTTAAAATGGCAAAACTGTGTCAATAGTTTAGGTGCATACTTTGATTAATCGTACTGCTTTTTTGAGATATAAGAAACTACACTTTTGATTCAAAATCGGACATTTCATATTTTGTGACCATAAATATATTTATGTATTATATGTATTAATATATCTCCCAAGGCTAATAGAGTTACTTGTACTTGAGCATTGACCTTAACCCTGAGCTTCTTGGCTGCCAGTACATTATTTATTGTCATTGAATAATAAAACAAAATTTAATTTATCTAAAAAAGTGTATTTTCCAGGTTTTAAAATTTTAAAGAAATTTTCTGTATTTGTTCCTATACAAAGAGTATACTGGACAGTGCCTTCATCAGTGTAAATTTGTTAAGGTGTTCATGTTGCCATTTCCTGTGTCTGCTCCTCATGAAAACTGAAGGCAGAACATCAGCACCTCTAGGATAATCCAGCAAAGGCATCTCCTCCTGAAAGTGGAGGGTCTTGCCGCTGGCAGCACTTAGGAGGAGCATGCCTCTGAACCAAACACTCAAAATGGGGACTTGAAAAGATTTTTTAAATTGGAGCAAGTCATGGAAAAATAAATAATAAGGTCCCAAAATTATACAGCTCTCGTGGTTTATATCACAAAACAATAAAGTGTCCTGATGCTGCCGTTATAATGGTGTCCCAAACCACTCTGGTTTATAGTGAATTTGATGCTTTAGAAGGCTCTATTATAGATATTTACTTTTTCATTAAAATTTTAAATGTAGGTTTCTTTCATAGTAGATACAGAAACCATCTGCCCTGTGGGTAGCACTTGCAAGTGCTTTTTGTTCACACTTAAAAGTGCACCTGCTTGTAACTGCTCCACCGCCGGTTTGTCAGACCATTTGGTGTTGCTTCTCATTGGTCAGTGGCTGCAGCTTGTCATTTGACTTTGGCTTTGCTAGATCCTCACAAGGTTTTCTATCTGCCAACTGACAGCTTTCCGTCGAGTTTACTTTCCAGCATCTTCTTAGGTGTCTTGTTGTGATCTGCCCTTGCATATGTGCTGCCTGGGCTCTGTGCTCCAAGGCCTCTGGGTTTTGATATCTTGATCAAATAGAGCCAGTAGATGGTGCTGACTGTCCTGCTTGAAAAGCAGGATGTTATTTCCATGGCAGGTCCCATTGGGCTTGATCTGAAGTCAATGCTTGTGTTTGGAGTTGCTCTTTAAATTTCCCTGTGTCTGAGGCACCATGCAGATGATAAATTGCATCTTGTTACCTTCCCAACAACTTAAAAATTCTGGTGGTTCTCATCTGGCTCTGTGATAGAAGAGCCTAAAGAGGTAACTGCCTGTGAAGCAATGTGATCGTTGTGCCAGTCACTTGCCACATTCCCTCCTATTATTGGTAAAGATGTGGTTTCTCTGAGTTCGCATGACATTTGCACATTGCCCCACGCAATATCAGAGTGAAGTTCAGCATATCCTCTTGTATTAGTTTCTGTTGCTGTGTAAGAAATAACCACAAATTTAGAGGCTTAAAACGGCATACATTTATTATTAGACAGTTTCTGTGGGTCAGGAGCCCAGGTATGGGGTAGCTGCCCGGCATCTTATCAGGCTGAAGGCACAGTGCCAGCCAGCTGCACTCTCGTGAGAGGCTGGCCTTTGCCTGAGGCAGGTGGCAGCTATAAGTGGGCAGGTGGGCGGTACAGCTAGGAGGGGCCTAGGAAGAGGAGGCCAGTGGTTCTGCCTGCTCAGCTGTAACCGCTGCGTTGAAGGAGTCATCTTTCAAGGCCATGCATGCTGTTGGCAGAATTCAGTTCCTTGCGGTGGTAAGGCAAGGTCCCCGTTCTCTTCCTGCTTATTGGCCAGGGGTCACTCCCAGCTCCAAGAGGCTGCCCTCTAGATAAGCATCTTTGTGGACCTTATAAAGAACTAAATCATGTAGCATAAGAGGCCAAAGTCATGGGTTCCAAGGCTGGAAACAAGAAGTAGTGGCTGGGAATTTGATTCCCAAAAGGTAATAGGATCACAGTTATCCCACACATGGGGAGATGCCATAGCCAGTCCCATAGCCTGAAGCAGAGATTGGAATGGAGCTCAAACATCTGTACACACAGGCTTTAAGAAGTTGGGGGTGCCTTCCTGGACTGGGTCTGTACTGAGCTGCTATCTTGGGATTGAGAGAGGCAAGCTAGACACAGATGCCATTATGTACAGGCATAATATCAACCCCAGGGCTTTGCAGCATTAATAGTTTATTATCATTGGGCAAAGAAACTTATTGGAAAACAGATCACTCACGGCAATAGACAAGCTCATGAAGATTTACAAATTGCCTGTGGAAAATAAAGAAAGAAACTAACCACATGTTCAATTGCAATTGATTTCTACTCAGAAAGCTCATGCTACCCCCAGGGTAATTCCAGTTGCAGACAGGAGTGTGAAACACACAGTCCTTAACAAAACACAAAGCTGTCAGTTGAGCACTAGAAACAGAAACCAGTACTTCTAACAGTTGTCAAAAAACTGCAGTTAGAATAGTTAGAACTGTTTAGAGTTGGCAGGAGAGTAATTGGAGAATAGAAACATTTGGAAGGTGGTATTCTTGGGAATGAGCACTGTACCATAAGTCATAAGACCCGAGGCCAGGTCCTGAATGCTACTAACGTTGTCATCATAAGAGACTGTCACCAACTAGCTACACCATGCACTTAACCTCTCTGAGACTCAGGTTCTTTATATGGAAAAATGTGGATAGGGGAACTTGGGAAATTCTAAGGTTTTTTCCAACTTCCAAAATATGGATGATTCCATGATTCCATGTGGCTATGTTAGAAGGAGAAAGATATTTATAACCCTTGTGCTGAGTGGAAAAATACAGAAAATTGATTGACATTTAGCTGCTCTTTATTTTTATAGTTTATCTTTTGCCTCACTGCTTTGACCCTAAGGTTAAGGGAAAGTGAGAAAAAGTGACGTACTCAATGCATGCAAGAAATCAAACATTTTCCGGTCCACAATTCTTTTCGGAGAGGCCTTAACTTTTGCGTTAGGTTCACCCACGGCCGCACCATCGCCACCTTCTAAGACTTGATCATCTGCCACTTGTGCCTTTAGATAAGCTCATAAAATACAATAAAAATGCTTACTTTTTCTAGGCAAAAGCCACAGTGGGAAATATAAAAAAAAACAATGTAGAAAAATGTAACAAAAAAAGGAATATTGATGGTAATTTCTAAGTGATGTGAGAACCAGCTGATTTCCCACAAGTATCTTATAGACTCGACTTACTTCTAAAATATATTGCTAAGCTGAGAGTGATAAACCAATAATGAAAATGAAAGTCAATAATGCCGGGCGCAGTGGCTCACGCCTGTAATCCTAGCTCTCTGGGAGGCCGAGGTGGGCGGATCGTTTGAGCTCAGGAGTTCGAGACCAGCCTGAGCAAGCACAAGACCCCATCTCTACTATAAATAGAAAGAAATTAATTGGCCAACTAATATATATAGAAAAAATTAGCCGGGCATGGTGGCACATGCCTATAGTCCCAGCTACTCGGGAGGCTGAGGCAGCAGGATTGCTTGAGCCCAGGAGTTTGAGGTTGCTGTGAGCTAGGCTGACGCCACGGCACTCACTCTGGCCTGGGCAATAAAGTGAGACTCTGTCTCAAAAAAAAAAAAAATAATGCTGTAACATATGCAAGTATATCAAAGAAAAAACTCAGTAGTAGAACAGAGTTTATTTCTAGATACTACCAAAGGCCTGAATGTTTATTTGAAATTCTAGCTTTGACAGGTTTATGAGTCTAAACACCTTATGCAAGAGTGCCTAAGGTTGGGGGTTAGCGTATATGGAATGTATCTGATCTGTTTATTTACTTTTCAAAATTACTGTTCCTTTTCGCCACCCTCTCCACAGTTTTTTCCTTCTGCACATTGTAAGGAAACTCTTCTACCAGTCCTGTCAGAAATAATGACAGTGTTTATTACAGAGAATGGCAAACTTGTCAAACTGGTACTATGATGAGAACTCCTCATTGTGTAAATCACTATCAATTGTGCCTAGATTCATTTTTGAAGGTGACATTGCTAATGATGTGGAAATTGTCAAGGATCATTGATACAAAGATAATAGGATTAATACCTGGAGTTTGTCCACAATCCTGTAATCTGTGAATAAGGCACAGGGGTTAATGAATTTCTGTTGGACTGCTAGGCAAACGTTATCAGTGCAGTAACACTTCTTGCCAATTTTGAACCTAAAGGGAAGTGAGCATTTGTCTGTGTTTCTGTACTCTTTGGATTTGCTAATATTATAAATATTTTTATGTTAAAAATTAGCACATGGAAAGGCACTCAACATCACTAGTCACTAGAGAAACGCAAATTGAAACTTCAGGGAGACACCAGCTCCCACCCATTAGGATGAGTACTATCAAAAAAGCAGAAAACAAGTGTTGGTGCTTATGGGAAGTAATTGGAACCTTTGTGTGCTGTTGGTGGAATAAAAAATGGTGCTGCCACTGTAGAAGATAGTGCGGCAGTTCCTCAAAAAATTAAATAGAGAATCACCATATGACCCAGCAGTGCCACTTTTGGGCATATATCCAGAAGAGTTGAAAGCACAGTCTCTAAGAGACCCATGATCACAGCAACATTGTTCGCAAGAGCTAAAACATGGAAACATCCCCAGTGACCCTCCTCAGATGAGAGGATAAGCAAAATGTGCTCGCTCTCTGTCTCTCTCTCTCTCTCTCTCTCTATATATATATATACACACACACACACACACACACACACACACACAGAGTGGAATATTACTAAGCCTTTAAAAGGAAGAAAATTCTCACACAGGATACATCATGGATGAACCTTAAGGACATTATGCCAAGTGAAATAAGTAGTCACAACAGACAAATACTATATATGGTTCCACTTACATGAGGTACTCAGAGTAGTCAAAATCAGAGACACAGAAAGAATGATGGTTGCCAGGAGCTGGTGGGAAGGGGGAATTGGGAATTATTGTTTAATGGACATAGAGTTTCAGTTTTACAAGAGGAAAAGAGTTCTGGAGATGGATGGTGGTAATGGTTGTACAACATTGTAAGTATATTTGATTTTACTGACCTGTGCACTTAGGAATGGTTAAGATGATAAATCTTATGTGCCTTTCACCACAAAAAGTGAGGGAAAAATTTCATCCAGATGTATCAGGGAAAGGATATTATGGGGTTTATTTTTAGTTTCTTTTTTGTATATACATTTTTTAAAAAGAAGAAAAACAAAGTAAGAAAAAGAAGGAAATGTATTATTAAATGAAGTAATCTAAAAGAGAGAAACTCTCCTAATGAATTAGCGGGTGCCTCCTTGGTGTCTTCCAGCATGCGAGACTCATAGGAAATGCCCACCCAGCTCCCGGCCACACAGGGCGCTGCGTGGAACTGCTGTCGCTTCCCTGCGTTAGCACTTGGTCAGAGAGAACCTCCCGCCACCAGCAAATTATTTCATCTTTCCAGAAAGAGGGGAGATGTCCCTTCAATGGCTTTTTTTATCTCGGTGGAACTAACAAGAAGAGGGCTTGGTAAAACCACAGTGCATTTTGAGAAGAAAAATTAAAGTAGATATGATAAGATAGCACCACCCAGTGTGTTGAGAACTCAGCCTGCACAGCACAGAGATGACCCTAAAATCACCAGGCTGTGCTACCACAGGGCACAAGGGAGGGGGGTTAGGGTGAGGTTTCACAGTGGAGGGGAACTTCACCTTGCTTTTTGGTCAAGGTAAAGTAAGTCAAGCTCATTTTATGTTTTAAAACATAAAACAATGTTTTAAAAAGGAGGACACTCCTACCAAGGAGTTATAGACATGGGATTGAAATGACATTTAATCAACTATAAATGACATGTAAAACTTTCTTTATATAACATGTGGGTTTTAGAGTCAGAATGGCTAGGTCGGAATCCTGCCTCTGTCACTGATTGGCTTCAGGAACTTGGGCAAGTGATTTCATCTCACCAGGTCTCCGATTTCTGAGTTGTGAAATGGGTATAATATTATCCCTTACCTCATAAGGTTGGTGAGATTATTGAATGAGATCATTTGCTGTGCTAAAAATATTTACTACAGTGCTTGGAACATGGTAAGTGTTCAATAAGTGTTGGCTGTAGCAGGGGTTTCTCCTCAGTCTCACACACCCTG
Source organism: Mirza zaza (assembly GCA_008750895.1). Classification (NCBI taxonomy): domain Eukaryota; kingdom Metazoa; phylum Chordata; class Mammalia; order Primates; family Cheirogaleidae; genus Mirza; species Mirza zaza. The sequence goes on along the minus strand of VSMD01138432.1, from coordinate 38,907 downwards.
GAAGGCAGGTGCTACGACTCTCCTCTCAGAGAAGACACAGCAGCAGAGACGGGTTCCACAGCTCACCAACACCACACAGCTGAGAAGGGGTGGAACCAGAATTTCCCCACAAGACCCCTGGCTCCTAAGTTTAAGGTGTTTTCCACTAGAGTATAGCTGATAAATTAAACACCAGCCAATTGTTTAACATTTATTTTAAAATGATACAGTATAACAGCATTTATACAACATTCTTACTTTCTTCATTGCAGTAATCACCTTTTACTGCAATAAGTCAAGGAGGAAGGCTATTCCATCTTTAGAACCATGGAATTTAGAGGGGTTTCATAGTTTGAGGATACTTAGGGTTCATGATGACATGAAGAAATTAATCCATGAACTATACATGTACTAGTATTCATATTTGTTATTTTTCTCTTATTGGTAGAACTCAATCAGTACCTCTGGAAATGAATCACTCCCAATCAAAAGGTGACAGTGAGTCCATATTATTATTTTCTTGTTCTGGGCACTAGATGTCACACTAAGTAAAGTTTTTAGAAGTTACTCTTCAGAGTAGGCTGTGGCATAGTGTCTATGAAAAATTACAGCTTATACATAAATATAAAGCCTAGCTTTATATTTCTAGTAGAATGCAGTGAAGAGATACTTTGGCTAACAAAAAAAATCAGAAAATATAGTTAGAGTAGCAGCCTCTTTTCATGCCTGGTAAACAGACACATCCCATTTGTATGCACCTAAAAATGGTATTTCCTTCCGGAAACAAAGTGGTTTTTCTAGAGGCAGCTTATACATACATATTCATGATCATTTGTGTTCTGAGATGGTAAGAAGCTGTTTTTCCCTTCAAAAAGGACCAGACATGACCCTAACCTGCAAGGGGTGGATGAGGTGAAGGAGAAGATAATGAAAATGAGGTTCATTGGACCCTAAAATGATCTCAGGGAGGGATGTGTAATCATCTTTCTCGAATAACTTGAGCAAAGACAATGAAGCAGACGGCGCCTCCCGGCCTCCTCAGGCTCGTTTACACTTGATTTAGCTCTCAGAAATCTCGATGAGAGTCATGGGTCGAGATTTGGATGGGCATTATTTCCTTTTGGAAAACATGTTTTTGGGGTTTTTTTAACGGCAGGAAGTATGGAGTCAGTATGTAAAAGAGTTAAATGATTATATCCTATTACTTAAATGTGTTACTGAAACTTCAGTTAAGTTTCCATTGAAATGCTTGGAAGCTAGAGAGAATTCAAGTCTTAATTTTAGCAGTTATAGAACATCTTCAGTTTTTCAAATAACTGCTTAATGGGTTTGGATTGTGTCTGATGATCATGAATAGAGAGATATTTCTATATGTGATTAAAGTTGTAGACAGGGTAAGAAATGTTCTTAAGTTTCAGGGTTTCCTGGGTTGTGTATAATGACAGGTGGTTTCCATTGGATATAATTAGTCCTATATTTGGTAAATATCAGTGTCTTGTGTATGTTAAGACCCTCTAATAAATAAGGTTACAGTTGATAAAATACTCTTTGGATTTGGGATTCATCTATGTTTTCCTCTTTCGTGTTCAAGAGATGAACAACTAATTTGTCATTTTAACAGTGCCTTCTAAGACTAGGTGGTTCTATTTAGCTCTCAAGTCCTGCTGTGACTTAGGACTTACTAATACTGCTGCTGCCTTGTGTTTTCACAACCTAATGTTGCCTAGATCCCTAGAGAAAGAAGTCTTCCTAAGGAAGATGTGATGTGGCGATGGCAGCCTGTGCTGCTTCTCCTTCAAGAACTCAGAGAGGGCCGGCGCGGTGGCTCAAGCCTGTAATCCTAGCACTCTGGGAGGCCGAGGTGGGTGGATTGCTCAAGGTCGGGAGTTCAAAACCAGCCTGAGCGAGACCCCGTCTCTACTAAAAATAGAAAGAAATTAATTGACCAACTAAAAATATATATAGAAAAAATTAGCCGAGCATGGTGGTGCATGCCTGTAGTCCCAGCTACTCGGGAGGCTGAGGCAGGAGGATCGCTTGAGCCCAGGAGATTGAGGTTGCTGTGAGCTAGGCTGACGCCACGGCACTCACTCTAGCCTGGGCACCAAAGTGAGACTCTGTCTCAAAAAAAAAGAACTCAGAGAGCCACTTGGGACCATCAGTAGGCTACTAATGCCTTCACTGGGATTGGCAACTGAGAAAAGCTGGAGTTCATCATAAGGGTCTCAAAAGGGGAAGAATCCCTCCAGAATAAAATGTAGACAAGGCTATTTCCCTATTAGGTTAAGGGTTGGGTTTTTCTGTGTGGGTAGTAAGGTCAACTCTGGATTCACCCCAATAGTTATTGAATACTCTGCGAGGCCCTGGATAGTATAGCTACCATGCCTGCTCTGTGTAGTAAAACAGTGCCCTTCAGCCTGGCCGACTACTATGGAAGCTTGTTTGGACCATTACTACTTAAGACAACTATCAGAGCTACTGAGTGACCTTCCTGGTTTCCTCACTGACTTGCCTTTTGAGTTGGGGACGTGGGCTCCAGACCCTTTGCTCTCCATGCCCAAAGGAATGCCTGACCTTTGGAAGGAGTATGTTGAGGCTCAGCTGATTTCACTTCAGCCAGTATTTAATTGAGTGCCCACAAAGTGCTCGGCCTGCAAGGAAGGAAAAAGTGGATGAGGGCTATGTGCCATGAGGGACTCTCGAAGCAGTAAAGAGAATGAGGCAGGTCCACCATGCAAAGACTGTATCTTAAGCTTGGAGCCCCAGGTGGATGGCGAGGTGGCTGAGAAGCAAAAAGAAAACGAGAACATGGGAGGACTTTATGTACGTTTATCTCATTTGCTTCTCACAGTAACCCCATGAGGAAACTAAATCACAGGGAGGCTAGGTAACTTCTTCAAGGTCACTCACCCAGCCAATGGCGAAGCTGTGTTCATATCGGAACCAACGTCTAAGGGAGCAGGGATTCCTCTGCTCTTGACCACTTTCTTTCAATCAAGATGTACATCTACAGCTTTTATAAAATTAGCTAGAGAGGCCGGGCGTGGTGGCTCACACCTATAATCCTAGCACTCTGGGAGGCCGAGGCGGGTGGATCGCTCAAGGTCAGGAGTTCGAAACCAACCTGAGCAAGAGCGAGACCCCGTCTCTACTATAAATAGATAGAAATTAATTGGCCAACTAAAAATATATAGAAAAAATTAGCCGGGCATGGTGGCCTGTGCCCGTAGTCCCAGCTACTCAGGGGGCTGAGGCAGGAGGATCGCGTGAGCCCAGGAGTTTGAGGTTGCTGTTGCTGTAGGCTGACACCACCACACTCTAGCTGGGGCAACAGAGTAAGACTCTGTCTCAAAAATAACTAACTAAATAAATAAATAAACAGCTAGAGAATCTGCAGACCATGGATTTCTAACTTATCCACGAACCATATTTTTATTTCCTAACAGGTCATGGATTGACAGCAGTCAGGGAAAAAGCAGGAGCCACCCTACGGATTCATAGTGTAAATTCTGGATCTTCTGAAGGGACTCAAACTGACACTGAAAACAAAGTCCCTGAAAGTGAGCGGCGTGTTTACTTTGGGTGTTCTTAGACTTGGGCTGTATTATGCCATGTGCACAATTAGAAGGTTTCCAAGTTAAGATCTGCAAAATGAGCTCTAAAAGGATTTTTTCCTCTTCAGTAACAGATGTGACTACAGATCAGAGCCCTGCAGAAAGCCCACCCACTTCACCCGCTTCCCGGGGCATGCTGTCGGCCCTCACCCATGTGGTTCAAAACACAGTAAGTCGTTGGCCTCTTCCTCTCTTTCCCCGTGTATTTCCCAGGGCCTTCTTTTGATATTTCTATTTACTGATGACCTAGACATATCAGAGAAAAGATGGCCTTGCTCATAACTTTGGATTATGGGCTTTTTGATGCTTCTGCTGCACAGTAGGAATAACCTTGTATCCAGAATAATAAGGGGAAATGAAATATGTTTTAGCTTTAAAAGAAAGGAGCTTTTTAGTGGAAAAGTTTGCAGTCTGATTTAACAGTGTCCTTTCTAACTGCAGTAAGATCAGCCTCTGGCTGCAGGGAGAGAGAACTCTTTGTCAGAGCTGGGACAACTGGTTTTCCTAAATGGTCTGTTTCTCTTAACCCTAAATTTGAGAAATCATAGAACCATTCAAATAAAAAAGTATGAGTGATGAGTCAGGAATAATAGCTCGGATATGTTTCTAAAGTGTTTCCAGACATAGATCAACATTCTTTCTCCATCCCTACCTCCTAATTCCCACTCTCCTCCTATTCGCATCACCCTAAATTTATCCCCCCAGATCCCTGCCTGCCTCTTAAAAGAAGCTCGATACTGACAACAGCACATTGGCGGTAACGAAAAAAGGAAAAGCACCTCACCTGAGAAGAGGCAGCTTGCCAGTGCTCGGGGTCAGGAGGAAAAGGTTGATTTTCTACTACACAGAACCAACCAACTAGTTTTTATAAAATATGGTTTGTGTCCCATTTTTCATTCATTCATTCATTTATAAAAACACAACCATGATTAACCCTCACTGTGCTCCAGGAGCTATGTAAACAGAGGGCACGATATCCTGGGAGACGGAGGCCGCTCGACAGATAAACGCAGCGAAGCATGGAAAGAAGTGAGGGCTATGGACAAACGCGAGAATGTCTTACCAGACTTTGGGGGCAGGCATGGCAGAAGTACAGAAAATGACTGCTCCGCTCCCTGCTGCTTGAGGACCTCGGGGCTGGGTAGAGTGAAGGAGCAGCAGCAAGTATGTTTGGGAGTCGAGTAGCAATCCCAGTATGGCACCCCGCGGGGGAGTTTGTAGGAATGAGGATGGGGAAGCTCTGTCAGTGTCTCCGACGTAAGACACGAATTCACAGCCTCGCTGTATGGCATGGGGCGCTCTGCGTTTGCCTTTGGCGTCCTCATGTTCCTCTCTGTACTTTCTCCAGCCTACATGACCCCCTTTTCCCAATGCCAGACACCCACCCCCCAGGTCTGCCTTACTGAAAGTCCCCATTTTACTTCCTACTAAAGTGCCCCTCACAGGATGTTAGTAGACAATACGTCAAATTACACGGAAGTGCGAATTACTGATATCTCCTCATCCTCTCAAAGTATATTCATTTGAAAATCCATTTTACAGTGTGATTATTGATCATCTCCCAAATCTGAAAACAAAGTTTAAATGCCCAAGATGGAAGCGACTAATAAAGTATATTAATTCAATGAAATTGAATATTGCTATTTAATAATTATGAAGACTGGAAAATGCATATAGTTAATAATATAATAAAATATAATTTATATCTTTTTATGTATGGTGGGAAAAAACACAGATGTATGCATATTGTAATTACAGTTATACAGTTGAGATGCATATACAGAAGAGGTTGCAAAGAAATGTTCACAGTTTTGTTCACTTGAATAGTTTATGTGAGTAGGTCTTGGTTATCTTAATTTTTTTGTCAAGAAGACAATGGCTGACAGGGATTTGTAGGGGGATAACTATAAAAGAGAACAGTTTCTAAAGCCAGAAGTACATGGAAATCAACCTGTCTTATTTCATGAATGTACTAATTAATGGCAGTTATTGCTAGTTTCTGAAAGCATGCCAGAGCCGTCTGAAACAGCCAGAAGGGCGTATGCTCTGAGGCCTTAAAGAATTCCCTAAATTAGCAAGAGTATTTGACATTTTAATAGACTGCTCCAAATAATTCTGTTACTTGGTTTAAAAATTTTTCAAACAAAAACAGCAACTGGGTCCCCTGTTAATTTTATGTCTCAAATACATATTTGTTCATACACAGAGTCAGTAAACTTCACCCCTAATGTGTTTTTCTAAGCATCATTTTTAATAACATTGTATGTCCTACAAATTATATAAAATATGCTTTTCCAAAGGAAAAAAGTAGGATGGAATGGATGATAAATCTCCTGATGAGAAAAAATTGTGACTTTATATTGATTTTAATATTTGAAGATAGATAGTGTCAGTTACCTAGGAGTTGCTGACTGCTGTGAAACAGCAAAACCTGAAAATCTAGGCTCATGCAGTTATCTCCTCTGCAGGGCAAAAGCGTCTTAACTGGAGGTCTCGATGCTTTGGAGTTCATCGGCAAGAAAACCATGAATGTCCTTGCGGAAAGTGACCCAGGCTTTAAGCGGACCAAGACCCTCATGGAGAGAACCGTTTCCTTGTCTCAGGTTGGACTGTATACTGTTGCGATTTTCTCTTCCAGTCAATAAAGTAAATAAATTTTTGTTTATCATTTTGAATAGAGGATTTAAAGCACATAATCCAAATTCAAATGGCACCAAAGAGTAGAGAATGAAAATTGAATTTCTGATACACCTCTTTCTACAGCCACTTAATTCCTCAAAGGAGACAACCACTGTTAACAGTTGTCTTATGGATTCTATCTGAGATGTCATCTAGATATGAATATATGAAAAGAGATACAGGTATTCTTATACGTATGGATATATAAATGCATATGTAGCTATAGATACATACATATATATACATATCTATGCATGTGTATATGCATGGACATATATACACACATACTGTTTCAACCAAATGGTTGCATACTAATCATACTCTTTTATACTTTGCTTTATTCACTTAATAATTTCTTGAAGATTGTTCCATATATGCCATCGTATGTATCCCAGCTCTACCATTTATTAGCTGCATGACCTTGGACACATTACTTAGTTCCTCTGTGCCTCAGTTTACTCATCTGTACACTGGGCATAACAACAGTACTTACTAATAACTTTGTTATGAGGATTAAATGAGTTAGAATAGAACCCAGCTCATACTTAGCACTCAGAGGTGTTAGTTGTTGCTGTGGTCATTGTTATGTATCAATATATGAGATGGCAATGGTATCTCACTCGAATTTTGATTTCTATTTTTCTATATATGTGCAAGGATGGGCTTCTCCTCTCACACCTTCAGCACAGCACTAAAGTTTTCCAGCCCTCCTTAAGAAACATAATAATCTCTTTGCTTACTCACGATAGTCAAGAAAATTAAAAATAATAGTTATCTTATTTTCTAAATATAAAGCTCTAACACTGAACTTGCTCTTCCAGATAGCACATGCCAGCTTACCCCACAATGCAGGCATGCCCCTGTCCCTTCCTCTGCGAGAGCCTGAGACACCAGGTCTCTGTGCCTTGCTAAAATCAGGGGCAGCTGATGCAGCAGCAGAGATTGTAGACGTCATAGGCAGGACCCAAATATCATCCATGGCTCGGCACTGGGAGCCCACAAAGGTGGTCTTCACAGAGAGCTCTCACTGAGAGCATGTGCATGGCAGCTCCCCGAAAGCTCCAGCTTCAGGCTGTTTCTTCTCATCTCTTCTAAAATAACCCAGCTATGACCACTCTGATGTTATGGCCCAGGTAGGGACTTTGCAGATCATCCAGTCCATCCAGTCCTCTTCCTTAAAAAAGAAAACAGATTAGTATTAGTGAGGTAATTAATACTACATGTTGTAGAAGAACAACCCCCCAATATCTATGAGGCTTAAGACAAAAAGTTTACTTTTTGTGCCCACAATGTACAGCATGAGTATCCCTCTCACATGGGAGGCTCTGTCCCAGGGGGCTCTCATGGGTAGCTCTCTTCCAAGCCCACAACTTCTGGCTCCATTGTCTTGATCCTTAATTCCAGTCTCACGGAGGAGAGAGCAAGATGTGGAGGGCCACCTGGGACAATTGAGGACCAGCCCTGGAAGTACACACATCACTTTCACCCTCATGCCCTTGGCCAAAACTTGTCACATGGTCTACCTAACTCACTTCAGGGGGCTGAGAAATACTGGTTAGCCATGTGTCTAGGAGCAAAAGAGTATTTGATGAGCATGTGGGAATATTTTTGCCACCAGATTTTATTTATATATATATATATATATATATGTATGTATATATATATATATATATATATATATAATCTTATTCTAGGTAAGATGGTGATGAGGTGAGAGAAATGAGACTGAGTCCACAAGCTAGCTCACCCCATGGCCTGTTTGGCTGTAACATGAAGAATTGGACTAGGTTAGTTTCCCAGATTACTGTAATTTTTGTGCTGCCATCACAATTTTTATCACATCTGCATGTAATCTACTGTTAAAAAGTAGCCCTGCTCGTAGAAATGTGAGTAGCAATGCTCATAGCAGTGTATCACCCAGGAACCACACAAGCCATCAGCAGTATGTGTTCTAAGCACACATCTGAGCCATTGTGGCAGAAAGTGTGGTGCAGAACATTCTGGGGCACCCCTAAGCATTGCAGCTGTAATTTACATGGCTTAAGCCAGATCACCACAACACTGCTGAGTCCAGGCTCCTTCCAAACAGTAACACTTCGGCCATCCAGCCAGCCATTCCACAGGTGTACCTTGGGGGTCCACTCTGTGTCAGGCACTGTTCTAAGCACTTGAGATACATCAGTAGCCAAAATGGATAAAAAATCCCTGCCCTTAAGGAGCTTTGATGTAGCAAGGAGAGACAAACAAACATTATTTAGTGTTATAGAAGATGATGGGTGCTGTTGGAAAAAAAGACAAAGCAGAGCAGGAAGAGGCAGTCAGGAGGTGGGGTGAGGGGCAGATTAAGTATTAAGTAGGACGATGACAGGTCTTATGCAGATGATAACATTAGAGCAAATACTCAAAGGAGAGGGAGTTGACCATGCAGAAACCTGGGAGATGCTCATTCCAGGCAAAGGGAGAAGCTCATGCAAAGGCCTTGAGACAGGACTGTGTGTTTGATCTGAACAAGGGACAGAACGTGCTCCACGGTGGGGGGAGGAGGGAGCCAGGGTGAGACTGTTGAAGAAACCAGTTACAATATGTCTCAGTCTAGGTCTTCCCAGGCGCAGACACCAACATGGGCTTAAATGTGCAAGAATTTCATTAGGAGAATTGCCTACGTGCGAGAAGATGGGGAGGGAGCCCAGGAAGGCTGGGAGAACCATTAGTCCAAGATGCAGGTCCCTCCCCAGTGAAGGGGAGAGGGAGAGAGGATTGGGTGGCATGTCCCAGACTGCCATGCAGCCTGAGGAAGGCTGGCGAAGCCATGGGAGAGTCCTGGAGTAAAGAATGCTGACAAAGGAGTTCCTCTTCTCCTAGGAACTGTCTGCCTCAGTGTCTCTACTGTACCAGTGGTTGGTAGGGAGAAGTCCTGGGAGGCTCAGGGATGGATTTCAAGCCCAGCCACCAGGCCCTTGATCACTGATACTCCTGGGAATAGGAGGGTGGTCTGCAGGGTGCATCCCCACACGCTCCCCAGGGGCAATTGCAATTGCCAGTATCTAAACAAGAGATAACGGTGGCTCACAGCAGCATGGAGGGCTGGTGGTGATGAGCGCCTGATTCTGGGTATAATTTGAAGATAGGTCCAGGTTTTCCGATGGAGTGAAAGTGAGCTATGAGATAAGAGGAGTCATCAAGGATGGCTCTTAGGTCTTTTGAGTAACTAGAAGGATGAAGCTCTCATCCACTGAGATAGGGAAGTCTGTTATATTTTTCCTTTATACAAGAAATGCATAACTGTGCAAACCCCCTAAATTGCATACATGCACTACCTAAATTGTTCATGCATGCTGTCACGGTGGTACAGGGAACATTCTTTGAACAACAAAGGGACAGGTGGTGCTGGAATCCCACCAGTGTACATCTCCGTGGCTTCCCTCTCTCAGAAATTCTTCCAGGCCAGAATCACACTCACTGCTGTCGAAACCCATCTCCTTTTCTCTCCAGAGGGAAAATAGATCAAGCATCCTTTGTCAAGCTATTTATCCTGTAGACAGTTTTAATTTCACTCCCTGTCTTTGAGTGAATCCTGCTCATTCCAAAGTGACGTTTTCCTTTTCTCTTCCATTCTATCCCTTCTTCCCTCTACCCCAAAGTACAGATTTGGAAATGGAAGTCAGTGTGGAGAAAGGAAGCGATTTCATTGTCACTTTGTTAGTTTATTTTACCACCACCAAGCCCTGAGATCAGTGGGGTACTTGGGTTTTATTGCAAGTGTTAAAAAATTCACAGTGATGACTTTATTGGGTTGTTTGGAAAACTCTAAAATTAAGAGCCTGTACTAATTTAGTCTTCAAGACAGACAGGAAAGAGAAATCTCTCTGAAGCCCAGTGGGTTATTGGCTAGCATCCTAAAGAACCCAAAAGGAGAATGAAGCTGATCGTTTTATTGGCACACAATAAAAACCGCAGTCTGTTCTTCGGTGTTCTTCCTCTTGTGACCTTGTAGTGGTGGCCAGTATATTTATGGTGCTCTCCACAGAAATTAAAAAACTCTATAAAGTTAATGCCCTAGTGAACTTAATAAGAAATCAAGTAAAAGATGCTTAGAATCAAAGAAAGCAAGTGCAGAATATTGGGAGTGACTGATAGACCCAAGTTAAAGTTCATTTTGTTGTCTTTTTATTTAATCACCAAAAAATAACCAGAGAAAAATTATTAATGTGGATAGGAACTTGGTTCACCATTAATACTTTTGGAAACCAGCCTAAGAATCTATAAGTTAATAATCTTAATTGTATTAAGTATCTGATAACAAATATATTATGAGTTTATATTTTTTTTCATTGAAGATATTCAATAACCACACATACAAAATTTCAAACATAATGGAACTCAGATCAAATCAGACCAGCTTATTTCTGCTTTGAAGTCTGCCTAGTTGCAAAAGTTGCAATTAATCCTATCATAAGAGATTAAACTTTCCCAGTGTATGTAAAACTAGGTCATGATAGAAAATAGGCATTTTAGAAACTAAGAAAGTCAGTCACACACCTGGGGACACTTCAGTGGAAACCACTGTTCAGCTTGTGGTGTGCTTCTTACCAACTTGTTCCCAGACATAGAATTTGTGCTTTGTTTTGCCTTGCACATTATGAACAAGTAAAATTCAAAGTGGAGCATTATGTAAAAATGATCAATAGCATCAATCAAAAAATCATTTTTTAGAAATTCCAAGCTGACCAAAATCCACCCTTCTTAAATACAAAGTCAGCCCTCCCGGTCTCCCTACCCAGTGCACAGACAGTGTGTGTTTCTGCAGATGTTAAGGGAAGCCAAGGAGAAAGAAAAGCAGAGACGGGCACAGCAGCTCACAGCAGAGAGAACTGCGCACTACGGGATGCTGTTTGATGAATACCAAGGTTTGTCACACCTGGAAGCCCTGGAAATTCTGTCCAATGAAAGCGAAAGCAAGGTATGTCTGCACTGCTCATTTGAAATAGCAAGTTCTATAATGTGTTTTCTTAAACATGAAAGAAACTAGAAAAGTCTGCCATTAAAATATCTCATTTTTAGAGCCTCATTATTGTTGTGCTGAGGTCACAGATACACTCCAGCCTGATTCACCTCACGCCCCATGTAATTCCCTCTCTGGTGTGTGCCAGCCTGTTACCCCACCCCAGACCCAAGAAAGCCAGTACCAGAAGAGTCACCACTAGCCTGCATTGTGGCTGCTCAAAGCCACGGCCCTCTGCCTCCACTCGGGGACGTGGCACTCAGATCAGAGATGCCCACAAGCCCTCGTCTTCATTCCTGCCCAATAACAACAAAGCACCTGATACTGCTTTCGGACTGCAGTATTTTAACGTATTTTGTTTTATGGTCTATATAGTTATTTATTTGGCCCTCTGTTAGAATGCCTGGGCCACAAAGGGCAGAGTTATCTTGCTGAGGGTTAGAGTTCTGTTGGAGAATTCTCCCATGCAGAAGCCTGGGAGACCCAGCCTCGCTCATTCACACCCCCACTGCACCCCCCAGAAAACAAAAGATGAGTAGTGGAAGCCAGCAGGGCTTGGCGATTTTTTTTCCTTAAAGGATCTACAGTGAGGTGTGTGTGTGTGTGTGTGTGTGTGTGTGTGTGTGTGTGTGAGATTATTTAATGAGCACTTACATGGCACTTATTTAGTCACTATTCTAAACACTACAAAACTATAAACTCACTTAGTTGTTTATATGGCTCTTTCCTGTGCCTGTCAGGCTGACTGCACTCTGGGGTCAGTTTCCAGTGGAGGCCACAGGGCAGCACCCTCTGGACCTCCTGTGAGGGACAGGCCTTGGGCCATTCTGGTGACGTTTCCTGCAGAGGGCAGGTCCTTAGACAGGGGCTGGATTTGGAAGTGAGCCTCCCACTGGAGTCACTGTTGGCTCTCCCTGGGCTTTGCGTGTGGGCTCTGAGGAGGCCTAGCAGCTCCTGGAGCCCAAGCAGGGAAGACGCCTCTGCACAGAGCGCCCACAAGCCCCGGACCGGGTGGAGGTGCCCTCCCTACCCACGGGACCAAGTCACGTGCCGCTCTCTGCGTGTGTTTCCTTTTTTGTGAACCGTGAGCCTTCAGTGAGAATCTTGTGGTTAAAACTGTTCAAAGATAATTTTCAAAAAAAAGGAAAAAATGTGATTCTCATACAGATACAAAATGACCATGTATAAAGAATGAGGGAACCAGGCAAATATTATAGCCAGTTCAAAGGAAAAGCCAAAGAAACGGCAGTGTATTTGGAGTGAAGGAATGTTGGAATGAATGTGCGAGGAGCCTGCTTTTCCACCGCAGGGGAGGCCGTCCCCTCCTGCCCAGAATTCAAACACATGTCCACAGACAGAGTGACTCTGCACTGTTACGAGCTGTCTGTGATGTGGAGCTTCACATTGCTCCCTAGAGTCAGAATCTGATAGTCCAGTGGCGCATGCTCTAGACAGTGCAGTTCTCCACTGCAGCACAAGTTCTCCCTACAAAAGTGGGGTCTAGAGTCAGACACTATATTATTAAACACCAGGCAGTAGCTGTATGATTTTGGACTCCTCTTCCCTCAATATCCTCATCTATGAAATAGGAATAATAATGAAACCTACCTCACAGGATTATTAACAGAATCAAATGAGATAATCTGGTGAAGCTAGTAGCAGCATGCCTAAAACATAATAAGCACTCGACAATGTGTATATAATGTTGATGACATTTTATTTTTATGTACATTCTTATGTTATATGTATTTGTTATTGTTATTAAAAATATCACAGAGGCCAAGCACAGTGGCTCACACCTATGCTCCCAATACTTTGGGAGGCCAAGGCAGAAGGATCACTGGAGGCCGGGAGTTCAGGACCAACCTGAGCAGCATAGCGAGACCCTGTCTACAAAAATTTAAAAATATATGTATAACAAGGGAGCGTGGCCCCTGTAAAAACATCACAAGCTTTCATGGTGGGGAGAGATTCCATTCTGACTGTTTCTGTCACAGGCCTCAGCTGTGGGACAGCCCTTTGGACAAGAGCCCAAAGGCCCTGTGTTGCTGGGAAGGAGTCTGGTCCCGGGGCATTTCCTTCTGTTTACATGCTGCTTCCTGGCTCGGCTTTCTTTTTCTAGCCTGGAGGTTTTCGTGGTGTTCATAGTGAGGGATGCAGAATGTTTTTCTTGACTGGGTGCTATAATAAACAGTCCTGCAAATGTGTGGGTACAAAACAGTAGAATTTATTCTTCACTCCTGTAACAGTCCGATGTAGGAGCACCTGGTCAGCAGGCGGCTCCCTGCATTTAGGGGTTGAGGAACCGGGCTCTGCCCATCCTGGGCTGCACTAGACCCTCCCAGTGTGCACAGGCCGCCAGCAGGAATACACATGGAGACCTAGACTGGGTTGGCCAGATTTAAAAAATAAAAATACAGCCTAACTAGTTAAATTTTAACTTTAGATAAACAGTGAATTTTTTTTGTTATACATATGTCCCATGTAGTATTTAGGACATACACTTATGCTGAGAAAATATTCATTATTTATCTGAAATTCAAGTTCAGCTAGGCATCCTATATTTTATCTGGCAACCCTACAAACACCAAATATTTAAAAGTTAAAGAACTTTTGAAACAAGCTGTTAAAGAAAATATATTTTGTCCTCCTGCCTTGACAAACATCCTTTCCTAATGACCTGGAAGGCCACCCTCCCATTCAGAACTCTCAGACTCCTCAAATTTCTGCACCCCTGCAGCCTGTCCCTTCCTGTGTCTCCAGCTCTGTCTCTCCCCTCAGGGAACCTTGTGTGAGTATGTGAGGGTGCCCTAGTTCAAGCTCCACCCACACCCCCTGCAGACAGGCCAGTGGCTTGGCCCCCCATAAGGAGCACAGCATGGGAAGAGGCCCACGCAGGCCATGAAAGAGAAGCTGCAGTAACCTGGAGAGTATTCTGGAACAGGAGTATGGGCTCTGGTGGCACATCCCTTGGGCCTTGTGGACTCTCCTGTGTCCAAGTCTAAAGGCAGTATTGGATCTCACCATCCCCTAGGGCATTATCATCTTCTGAATTGCATCAGCATCCTAAAGACAATGTAGAGGGGGGACACTCCCATTTTTTAAAATCTTGGCCCAGAAATGATGCACATCATCCCTGCTGACATTCCATTGGCTAAAACTCAGACACTGTAATGGAAATATAAGGAACTATAATTATTGCCATTTGACTAGATTGATTCCGGGGTGGGAATCAATCAGGCATGGCAAGTGGTGTTTAATAGTAGTTATAGAAACATCATTTTCATTGCTGTTATACTCACTAGTAAACAAAAATTTTCGAAATGACAGAACACACCACCTTTCAATGAAAAGATTTATAAGGCAGACTGCCTACCCTTGTGTCCAGGACAACAGTTGGCTCAGTGCCAAGCATATAGTCGGCATTCCACCAATATTTATTGAGGAATGTGTGATTATTTATTATTGGATTGAACTAAAGATTCAGTGCATATCACCTTGGCATAATGGAATGAACTAAGAGGAAGCAAGAGATGCTGTACTATTAATAGAAAGATGCTAACAAGAGTCCTAGGATAAAAAGAACCCTTTCCAGGAGGTACCTAAAACATAAAACCCCAGTGTGTTCCCTCCAGGAAGATTGCCATCACCACAAGAACACAGGAAACCAAAATGTCCCACGTGCCTACATACGTTTTCACTAAGCATAGTATTCAGACACATTTATAATTATTGCTAGAAAACCAGTGTTCAGAAAACCCACATGAAACATAGGAATGTGATGTGCACAGATCTGGGACCTGACAGCCAGACATGCCTGTGTGAGCTGAAATGAAGCCTCTAAGAAGGTCAGGGCAGAAAGGAGTGTCTGGGCGCCATCGTGCAGGGCGAGTTTGCTGAAATCTATGCTGATGGGCTTTGTGTTGGTGCCTTCCTGCCGAGCCTCCTCCTATAGCCTCTGCCCCGGTGCATTATGGAGACACACATTAGCAGCTTTTAGGAAGATGGCACTCTGGCATCCGGATGCCCTAACTCTCTCACTCACCCCCATTTGCAAGGTGCGTGTCTACTGCCATAATGAATATTCAAACATTTTCCAGAGAGGACTGCAGCTCCTCTGCTGGCTCTGCCTCCAGAGCAAGTGTCCAACCTGTAGAATGAAAAAATAAAAACCTTACTACTTGGCAGTCATACTTCACTTTTTATATGGTGCTCCATGCCCTTTGACCATTTAAAAAATTCAGATTAATCTTCAGAAGGTGACTGGCCCTTTGTACAAATAATTTTTAAGTGGGTACAGAGGACAGTTTCAAAAGAGGGGTTCTGAAGACAGTGAACAGGGATGGCATCAGTCCAAGTGCCACCTCCTCTGTAAAGACCTGCCTGCACCCCCACACACACCCAGTGCCCCGGGGGCGCCCTCCATTCACCTCTGTTGTGGCCGTTCCTGGTGGACGCAGGCCTCCTCCTCCAGCCTGCAACATCTCAGAGAAGGAAAGCGTGTCTGTGCATTTCTGTAGCCCTGGTACAATAACCGACATCTAGCAAGTGTGTATGTGGATATATATAACCCTTATTTATGTGTTTATGTGTGCATACATATATACACACACATATGTAAATATTGAGCATCACTCTAAGTATTTTAAGTACATTATTTCACTTAACCCTCAAAACAAGCTTGCAGGGTAGATGTAGTTAATCCCCATTTTAAAGCAAGGAAGAAAGGCTTCATGAATTACCCAAGGTTGTAGTAAGTGAGGAGCTGATATTTGACCCCAGGATTGATGCCAAAGTGTGATAGAGAAGCTACCACCACCATTTATTTAGCATCTACTGTATAAACTAGTGCAATGTATTTCATATTCTTTATCTCACTTACCACACAAAGGATCTTGCTTGAAAAATAAGAAAACTGAGGCCCAGAGGGCTCATGTGTAACTTGTGTAACTGTGTAACTTGTCCAAAGTTGCACAGTTAATACACAGTAAAGCCAACAGCATTACCTCCCACATGCGAATCACCTCTGTCTTAGGGAAAACTGGGGACAGCTGTATGTAAACATTAATGAGAAGAAAAGATGACAGTTATGCTGACCTATTTCTTTTTTCAGGTTCAGTCATTTTTAGCATCACTTGATGGAGAGAAGCTGGAACTCTTAAAAAATGACCTAATTTCCATTGAAGACATCTTTGCAGCCAAAGAATTAGAGAATCAAGAAGGTAAAGGAAAATAAGTTAAATAAGACGATCTGTTGGCACAATCCTTATGAAACTGCTGTTCACAAACATAGCCCTTTGAGCAGGCTGGAATTATTTCATTCAAGCATCCCCCCCATGCTCTTAAAACACCCTTAGCATCTGCTCATGTTACATTGATTTAAATCCTCTTTTTTGCTGGGTGGGAACGCCTGTTATTTCTCTGATGTTCTGCACAATCCTTGACATATCCTAGGCACACAATAAAGGTGTATGGTCAAATGAGCAAAAAGTGCAGTGTGCTAAACAGGGCCCTGATGACTAGAGTTTATGCTCCGCTTCTAATTTTATCTGCTTCTTTAATATGATTCATGTCGATAGTGGGAAATCTTTCAATGATTTCTTTGCATATTTTTCTTATTTTAATTTATATATCTAGGATTCAGAGTGTATCAGTAAGTGTCCTACACTCCACCTAAAAAGAACAGTTCTGACAAAGGCCGTACCATGTTTCTGCAGTGCAGCGGGATGTGGCGTGCTGGGCTGGCCACCCCTGAAGCGCCCAGGCGCTTACTTTGGGTAATCTAGCCAGACAGTGATGCGGCCCCAAGGAGACTAGAACCTGTTTTGTGAGAAGCAAGGCTTCCTTCAGAGGGGAAAAATTATTCTCAAAGTTGAGCGTGCTTAATGATTACTTTAGGTTTTCCATTAGAGAGCAAAGTAAACCATTTGTTATGTACCTGCAGGGTGATTTCTTACTGATAGCATAGCCAAGTGCTTGCCACAGCTGTTTCCTGTAGATTACGTGGAAGGGTCCACAACCACAGACACAGGCTGGCCTCCCCTAGAACCCTAGGAAGGGTCCCATCTGAAACATTGTCACCACTCTTTTGCTGTGTGGCCTTAAAAAAGTTACATAACCTTTCTGAAACTCAGTGTTTAAAGTTGTACAATGGAAACAATGATATATATTCCCAAAGGCTATTTACATATGTTAGATAATATTTGTAAACACATATATAACAGTGCCTTCCTTGCACACAAAACTGCTCAGAATGTTAGCTGTTCTTATTATTTAAAGTGCTAACACAATGTCAGGAAAATAGCAAAGGTGCAATAAATTGTAGCTTTTATTTATTATTCTATTTATTATTACCTGCCATGCAAAGTAGGCAATTATTAACAATAATGTGCATTCATAAGTTGCTGGCAGTGTTTTGTGCCCAAGTGTGTTATATCCTTTTATCTGAGTTCAAATGCTTGAGCCTCAGTGCTGAGGGCAAAGTTATTCTAAGCATTCATAAACTGTCATTTAAACACCATTTCCCTCTTTAGCCCACATACTGACCTTAGGTGCCTTCAGCTTAATGAGATTTATTCTCTTTGCATCAAAATGAAAGAATAAATTATTCTGAAGCATACAAAGAAGTCAGTATCAAAGATATAGTTGGGGAATAATGTTTTTGAGCATTTTTATGTTTCTGCAAAAGACACAATGGATTGATGACAGCCCTGTCTTTTTTTTTTTTCCTAATGAAGAAACTAAAACACTAGCTGTTAAAGATCATGAAGCTTGCATTGTGGACCCAAGACGAACCAGTAGATGCCCTGTCCCAGACTTACAATCACCAAAAAGAATCAGGCTGTTCCTCTTCAAGTCTCATGATACCTGAGGCAGACGTTGGTCCTGTTAGGGATGTCTCTTAGGATAAAAGAATATCCCAGATTCTCCCCTAACATCAAGGAGATGCTGTTGCCAATGCAAGTTCAAGCAGTGCAGTACCCCCACTTGGAGCAGTAGAGGAGAGGAAACGTAATGCTGTTAAATAGAAACTATTGCTGTAGGTGGTATGTTCCAGTCTAATTATAGACATTTAATAAATCAGGATTTTTGAATGTCTCATTCACACACATGTACAAACACATACAAAAATTGAAGTGCTAAACAGCATGCTTTAAGAAATGGTAGATTTGTCTCTCCTGAAGTGACAAAACCCTATTATCTCCCATAGTATATGCATTTTTCCCAAAGGGCATCTCCAGATTATCAAAACACTATTAATTTTAATTAACTTAATTTAATTAATAAATGTCATTCAAACACTTAATGACAAACTGGGAAAATTGAATAGAGGCATTGTAATTACATTAATCCAGCTATGATGGAGTGTTACAACTCCAAAAAGGTCAAAGATTACCCGAAAGCTATAGAGGAGAATCTTGTCAGTGGAGATGGACAGAAAATCAGGAGCAAAATTCTGGGAGAAAACAGCATATTCATCAAATTTTTTCCTTGTAAGCACTTATATTCCTAAAAGCCTTCTAACAACTAAATAAATTTATTTGATACTCTCAGAAAATGTAATAAACTGTCATTTTTAGGTAAATTTAGTATCGGTCTCTTTTGCAGTTAATAATTTTAGCTAATGGTTTGCATGTTTGTCTTTCCAGCAGAGTGTAATTTTATCACACTTCCGTAGGTCTCTAATTTGATTTACCTCGGCTGAGAAGAGATTTTAAAAGGCCATTTTCTATTTTTATTGCCTTGGTGAAGATCTTCTTGACTCTGTGCACAGATCCAGAGTTGTAGTAATAGGTATTCTTTGATGCAACATTTATATCATCATCTGTTTTTATCTACTTCCATTTTTCTCTATGATTTTTCCCCTAAAATATTTGCTAAATGCTCATCTCCCTATGTTTATATCTGTATAGCACATAATCATTTATTTACATAAACCTTTCATGTTTACAAAGCACTTTCACATTTGTTGTAGTAGCTGGTCCTAATAATAGCTCTACCGAGGAGAGAGGTGGTTTTCATTATCCTCAATTTACAGAGGAGGACATGGAAGCTGAGGAAGCCTTGTGACTGGTCCCAGAGGTAGAGAGAGCCCACACCTCCCAAGTCTCAGTCCAGGGCTCTTGGTGCCCTGCAGCAGTGCCTCATACATAATGAGAAGGAGCAGGAGGTGTAGGAAGGAGACCTTGTCAATGCTACCCAGGTGTGGCCCTGCCCGTCTAACTTTGTCTACACCTCTGCCCGACAGAGAGAGAATCTCAGCTTTTAATGGAATCTCTCTCTCTCCCTCTCTGTCTATCTCTGTCTCTGACACTCTAGCCTCGCAGCTCTCCCTTTGCATGGCTAATGCATTCTTTTTCTTGAAGGTTCTGTTCAGGCATCACCTCCTCTAGGAAGCCTTCTTAACACCCCTCTGAGAACTGGATTCAGTGCTGCAAAAGCCCCCTCAGAGCATCTACCTCTTTGGGTTAAAATCATTTGCTTGTTGCAACTTCATCTTGAGCAAAGACAATTATCTCTCTCTGCACCCCTCACCCTCTGAGACACACACACACACACACACACACACAGAGCCCTCCCTCACCCTACTGCAGCCACATGGACCTCCTTGCTCCTCCCTGAACTTGCTGGTCACGCTCCCTCCTGGACTCTGCTCCCACTCACTGCTGCCGGAAGGCTCCTACCCCTCCCCACCTGACATCTGGACATCTCGTGGTTCACCACTGTCCCCCTCCAGGTCATTACTCAAATGTCACCTGCTTAGCTCCCTGCTGTCTTAGTCCATTCAGGCTACTATATCAAAATATCACAGTCTAGGTGGCTTATAAACAACCAAAATTTATTTCTCACAGTTATGGAGACTAGAAAGTCCAAGATCACAGTGCTGGCAAATTCCATATCCAGGAGGGTCCCTGCCCTCTGATTCGCAGACAGCACCTTCAAGGAACCAGCTGACACTATGGGGACTCATGCTGGGTGCTGGTCCCGGTCACAGGGCTCCACCCTCCCCATCTTATCACCTCCCCAGAGCCTCGCTCTTAACAGCATCACACGGGTGGTTAGGGTTCAGTGCGTGGGTCTGGGCAGGCACAAAACATTCCGACCACAGCTCCTCCTGTTTACACGTCCTAAACCCAGCTGCCTCTCTTCCCCCTCAGTTCATCCTTCCCCATAGAACTTGCACTTGACAGGTGTGTTTTACTTATCTGTTTTGATGACTGATGTGTCTCCCTCCTGAGAATATGTGCATTATTGGTAATAATAAACTGACCTAAGCTAGATGTTTTGAACAAAGCCCTACAAGCTACCCTGGCTATCTTCATGAGCTGCTGATTAGCGTTTTGTCTCTAAAACAGAAAATAGCACATCCAGACAAGTGCTAGACACAGTCTCCTTGCCCGGCTCAGTGCTCACTGCCTCCCCCGCTGGGGCACGACAGAGTGTCTTCTTCCCAGAGGTTGGGATCATGTCATCAGGCCAGGTCAATGATGCTTTCATTCTCCCCCAAACTGGTAGTAAACCCCTTGTGGAATCAGTTCTTTGGCACCTATCAGAAACTTTTTAAATGGCATTGCCCTGTATGTAGATAAAAATGAGAGAAATTAGATTCTCTTTATTGCCCACGATTGACACCAATTTATTTTCATTTTATGATATATATTAATGCACCATGTATAATATCGGTTATATATAATTAATCATTGTATGTCAGGGAATTTATTAATAAATTATTTATTCATTACATATTCATTTTAGCACCTTTTATGTTCCAGGCACTATGTTAGATGCTCTGAATTCAGGAAGCAAGGCAAATACTATCTCTGTCCTTCAGCAGTTTCCAGTGTGAAGGGAAGACAGGCCATTAAGAAACACTGTAGAACCAGACGCGTGTCCTCCCCGAGCGCGGCGGACCGGTGCTGCGGCCCAGCCCTGCGCCCGGCCGGGCAGGCGCGGGTCCCGAGCCCGCTGTTGTCCCAGGTCTCCAGGCCTGCGAGGGCAACATGTGTTCGTCCAGCATTCTGTCAGCGCGCAGCTGTTGACCGCCTGTCGCTGTGCACGCGACGGCCCCCCGTTGCTGTGAGACCAGCCGGTGCCCGGTGTCCGGTCTCCTGCCCACAGCCGGTGCCCAGTGTCCGGTCTCCTGCCCACAGCCGGTGCCCGGTGTCCACGCCCGCAGCAGGTGTCTGCGCCTGCAGCAGGTGTCTGTGCCCGCAGCAGGTGCCCGGTGTCCGGTCTCCCGCCCATAGCCGGTGCCCGGTGTCCGCGCCCGCAGCAGGTGTCCGCGCCCGCAGCAGGTGTCCGCACCGCAGCCAGTGCCTGGTGTCCGGTCTCCCGCCCGCAGCCGGTGCCCAGTGTCTGCGCCCGCAGCAGGTGTCTGCGCCCGCAGCAGGTGCCCGGTGCCCGGTCTCCTGCCCACAGCCGGTGTCCCGTGTCCAGTGTCCGGTGTCCCGTGCCCGGTGTCTGGTCTCCCGCCCGCAGCCAGTGCCCGGTGTCTGCGCCCGCAGCAGGTGTCTGCGCCCGCAGCAGGTGCCCGGTGCCCGGTCTCCTGCCCACAGCCGGTGTCCCGTGTCCAGTGTCCGGTGTCCCGTGCCCGGTGTCTGGTCTCCCGCCCGCAGCCAGTGCCCGGTGTCCACGCCTGCAGCCGGTGTCCCGTGTCCAGTGTCCCTTGTCTCGTGTCCAGTCTCCCGCCTGCAGCCAGTGTCCCATGTCCGGTGTCCCGTGTCCGGTGTCCCATCTCCCACCCGCAGCCGGTGTCCCGTGTCCAGTGTCCCGTGTCCCGCCCGCAGCCGGTGTCCCGTGTCCTGTGTCCGGTGTCCTGTGTCCCTCCCACAGCCAGTGTCCCATGTCCGGTGTCCCGTGTCCGGTGTCCCGTGTCCCTCCCACAGCCGGTGTCCCGTGTCCCATCCGCAGCCGGTGTCCCTCGCGGGCCTCCTGCCCTGCTCCGTCTTCGCTGCGCCGCGGGCGGCGGCGATAGAGCTGGAAGCCGCCACGTTGGGAAGGATGAAGGATAAATCATGCTTCTTTCTCCTGTCATCTTCCATTTCCAGGCTTAGAAGAAAAGGGAGAAGAATTTGCCAGCATGCTTACAGAGCTTCTCTTCGAATTACATGTCGCGGCCACACCTGACAAACTCAATAAGGTCAGCACCATTTGATTCAGAGTAATTGGGAAAAATTCCCAAATTTTGTAAAAATTGTAAAATTTCTTGTAAAAAATTTGTAAAATTCCAGACATCCGCCTGAAATGGAAAAATCCCATATGGCACAATGGGGAGAGGGATTTTGAGGTCAGTAGTTAAGATTTGAAGAGGCAACATAATAAAATGTGATACTAAACATAATAAAATGTGATACTAAAGGACATGCTATACTGCTATGAGACCTGCATTTTAGTTGTAATTTTACTAATAATTAATTACCTGTGACCTTGAACAAGTCACTCACCTTTTTGTGGCAAAATAGAATGTTATATCAGAGCAGTTGTTATCAGGATGGGGAATGGAAGAGGGGACAGAATCACCAAGGGGCTTTTCCACATTCCACCTCCCCGTCCCCCTTGTAAGCAGAAACGCCAGAATTGAGCAGAGAGAAGCACCTTGGCCACGTTAGCCACGCACCCTCACCTGGGGCACGCAGTCTGGGCTGCTCTAGTAGCACCACAGTATGACAGTACAAGGTCTTGCTGTGAAGTCTCTTAAGGGGACACTGACTTAAAACTGTGTGATTGGCCAGTGGCTCATGTCTGTAATCCTAGCACTCTGGGAGGCCAAGTCGGGAGGATCCCTTGAGCTCAGGAGTTAGAGACCAGCCTGAGCAAGAGCGAGACCCCCGTCTCTACTAAAAAAAATAGAAAACATTATCTAGTCAACTTAAAAATAGAAACAAAAAATTAGCTGGGCATGGTGGCACGTGCCTGTAGTCCCAGCTACTTGGGAGGCTGAGGCAGGAGGATCGCTTGAGCCCAGGAGTTTGAGGTTGCTGTGAGCTAGGCTGACACCACGGCACTCTAGCCCAGGTGACAGAGTGAGACTCTGTCTCAAAAAAAAAAAAAAACTGTGTGATGTTTTTCCATTCACTTTCTCTTTTTCCCCCTTCCTTCTTTTTTGCGAGTGGAGTGGCGTTTATCTCAGCACTCACTTATCAAGGTGGCCAGGAAAGGGCAGGAGGAAGCAGGAAGGTGGCAGGACATCTAGGACAGTCGCTGACTCCTGTCTCGGCAGCACCTGCCAACACTCAGAGGGCCTGTGGCAGCTCCCAGGCTCCACGGGCTTATTTGCATTGTCAGGGCAAACCTTTGCCCTAACAAAGAACACACCAAGGACAGTTTTTTGGGGTTTTCTCTCCCCAGATCTTCTTACTGTTAACTTGCCATTCAGCACTCTGACATATTAACTTCAACGTTTAAGCTTTGCAGTGAGAAGTAAGTTCAGCGTAAGCTCAGAAACAATTTTTACTTAAGTAAACAGCTTAAACTATAATAGTAAAATGTAGATGAGTCTGCCCTTTCTAAATTGAGGAAATAATAGGGAAGGTGGTTTCTGCTTTAATTCAGCCATGATTTTTAATACCACAGGTTGCTTAAACTGCACTCGTGTGAAACTGAACTAGCCACAGAGCAGCACCTGGTCTTCCCTGCAGTCCTTCCTTTCTTCCTCTCAAGGGTGGGAGGCCTGCCACGCACCATACAGCGGCAGCCTTCACCCTCCCAGCAGGATACGTTGTCAAGTTCATGAAACATTAAGAGCTTCATGAGATATATCGGATGAGCAAATTGGCTTTAGCCATGGCCCTGGCTCAATTTCAACCTGTATTTTTTTTAAAATACTGTTATTCTTTTATAGTTAGTCACGTAAAGTGAAAAATATACCATAGATTTTTCAATGTGACTATCATTTTTATTCTGATCTGAACATTATTTTAAAATGCTTTTTAAAAAATCCTCAAGTCCTGCTATGTTCTCTCCGTACTTTCTATTCTGTCTCCTTTTTCCTACTTTATATCTATTTAAGAGGGTTGAGGAATTGCCACTTCACCCTTCAAGACACAGCGATTATTTCTTGAAGATTTAGAGACACTTGATTTTAGTCTGGGGGTTGGCAGTACTTAGTTTCCATATTTGCACAATAAATGTGTTGCTTGTTGGGGTCCTTTGCAGGCCATGAGAAAAGCTCATGACTGGGTGGAGGAGGATCAAACCACGGTGTCAGTAGATGTGGCAAAAGACCCAGAGGAGGAAATGAAGAAGGAAGAAAAAGAAGAGAAACCTAAAGACCCTCAAGAAGACAAAAAGGGAGAAAAGAGAACTAAGACAATAGAGGTAAATTTATTCTAGATTGTCCAGCTACAGGACAGTAATATTATATTCATTTTATTAGCAGCCTAATTACAAGTGAGGAGAGGCCATTTCTTTTTCATGTGTACCCTGTTCCATAATATAGAAATATGAGTAGGAATGTGATAAACACTAAAATTTCTCTATGCCAAGACAATTCGTGGCTTAGTGAAGATTTTATAGCTTTTATACATAGCTTTACAATTACAATTTAAAAGGACAAAGATATTTAAGAACATAGTTGATTTATCTTTAGGGAAGATTTCCATCTTATATGCAAATGTGTTACTATAAAATGTCTTTATACCTTATAACTAATGAAGTAATTGAAGCTTTTTAAAAAAAATTCATTGCTGCAGCTTTTATTCTGTAGTTTAATAAATTTATGTGTGCATAATTTATACCCTGCCTGTGTTCAAAAAATAAGTTTGCAATAGCTTCATCTTACATTGAATTGTAACTGTAATGAAAGTTTTTTAAATTAGATCACTCTGAGGAAAAATGTCCACTGAGGTGTATTCATTCAGCCTCCCTTCCACACATCTTCTTTGGCGCCCGTCTGTTATGTGCCCAGCATAGCTCTCAGAACTGGGACACAGCCGTGAATAGGTTTGCCCATCCCTGGGGACCTGGTGACACTTCCATTTTACAACAACATTCTACTTAGAAAAGTTTTAGCCAGGCCCATAATCTTTGGGTAAACTTTTCCATGTTATATTTGGGTTTTTTAAAAAGAATTCTATCATTTTTAATATCACAGGGTTTAAAAAAAAGCACCTGCTCAGGGACCGTTTTCTTCCTTGTATTTATCTATGTCAGGAAGTCTACATGTTGTCCATCGGAAGTCTGGCGGAAGTGACCGCCCGCTGTATTGAGCAGCTTCATAAAGTGGCAGAATTGATTCTTCACGGGCAAGAAGAGGAAAAACCAGCTCAGGACCAAGCAAAAGTTCTGATAAAGTAAATGAATGTTATTTTATTCCTGATAAATGTTACATGTAATTCTTAATTTTCCAATCTCATATATTTATGTGCCATTCAGATCCACACTCACACACAAATACCCGAGGCCACTAAAGATTCAGATTTCAGGTCATCCATTGTTCCATGGTCATCTTAAGAAATAAGGGCTCCTTTAAGAAATGCATTATGTTAACAAGAAGAAGAAGAATTAACTAGGAAATATTTATGAAGAGATTAAAGTGAAAACCCACAAAAGAGTTTATTTTAATAAATCAAAGGCTTGGAAGTACAGACTTTTGAGGATAATTACATTTCCAACATACCACATGAATAGAAAGGGAACACTGGCACAGCTTGTCAGCTAGCTCTGCAGAGACAGACACACTGCCTTGTTCCTAGGGACTGACACCAGCCCTGCGTCTGAACCCTGGCAGTGATGGTCGCTGATGTGAGCGGCTCAACGCGGACTGCCCCCAGGTGCTTGTGTGGGTCATTCAATGTGCTCTTCAATAAGAGTAGCTAGTTATAGTTTATTGAGTGACATAGAAATGTGTATGTATGTAACATATATGTATATGAGATCTAGGGAATATTTATACATGAAAATAGTTGGTATGGAGCTGAAGAATAAGCTCTTAACTTTTATATATGTGACTATATATTATAATATAGAAAATTAGCACCGCTCCAAGTACCTTCTTGCTATTATACAGACACAGGAGCCAAAATCAGAGCCCTCTGAACATATATGGGGACATACACACACACCTACATGTCTCAGCACACTCATTCACTTTGCTAGCTAACTAGTCTTTGCTTATTACCACATTTGGCATTGTAGGTTGGGGAGTAAGTTTTTAGTGGAAGGAACTTTGAAAAGGTCAGTGTTAGTGTCTTTGTACTGGTAGCATTTTTCCTCACTTGTAAAGATTGGTAATTTTATCTAGATTTTCATATCTAAGCATATAAAAATCAAATATAAGAACCACATAATACCTCCCTTAATATTCCTAGAAAGGATACGTACTCACCTTAACATATAGAAGGAAGAGGAAAGGGAAAAATAGGAAAAGTTTAAAATATTGAGGACAATATCTAGGCACTATTTTATCTTGGCAGTACTGATTTGAAAGGGGAAGGCTGGAGTTCAGAAGTCCCTGAGTGTAGATAGGGTAGGATAGAGTAGGAAAGGGTAGGATAGGAGGACCTTACTCTTAGCTCCTTTCCCTCCCAACCTTACCAAGCTTCATTAAGCCCTTGATTGGTCTGTACAGTAGGTGCCGCCGCACTCACCTGCCAAAGAGCACAGACAAAATGTCTCTGGGCTACCCTGGCCTTGCTCTCAACCCTCTCTGCAGACAAGTTTTGATGGATGGATATAGCTCATCAAACCTAAGTACATAGGTTAGATAGGCCCCTATTTATCAAAACAAAACTTAACCTCTACTGACTTTACTGTATCTTCTAAGAATTAAGATTCTTAACTTGGGATTATTGTTTTTTCTAATAGCATTTTAATCACTTTTTATAAAAGTTATATATACTAATTGTTAGAAAAATATCAGACAGTACCTATAGTATTAGGTTATTAGATTGTTTTCAGTTTTTGTCATCCATAATATTAGGATAAATATTGTTTTGGTTAAATAGGTGTGTCCATCTTGCATTATTTTCTTGGTGTAAAGTCTTGGAAATGCAATGCTAGAATAAACTTGGAATTTTGATATAATTCATAAAAACATATTCTACAAGATCTCTATTTTGAGGCATATCAATAAAGACATAATGAAAGTATCAAGAGACACCTGAGTTTGGATCCTGCTCTACTGCTCACCATTGCATGTCCTGAGCAGGCTACTCAGCCTTCAATATCAGTTTTTCATCTACATGTATTGATCATAGGAACATTAATATAACCCATAAGGTCACTATGAGTATTAAAAATGAAAGTACTGAACATAGTGCCTCAATAAATGTTCATTATTATTTTAAAATGACCAGGAAGCTGGAGAGAAGCCACCTGGCAAGAGTTTGTGCCTCTGTATGTGTGGAGCTCCAGCCTGGCATTTTCTTGCACTTCATTTTGATTCCAAAATGAGGTCAAGTGAGTTAGATGATTATTCTCTAATTAAGCATAGAGAGAAAACCAGGATTAGATTAAACCATGATTGTGAATCATAGAAGATTATTGAGGAAAACTGTCTGATTGCCCATTTCTATATAATAGCATCTTAAAGAGCGTCTGCTATTCTTTTAAACATAATACTGTATTAGTATCAGTAATTGTCAAACAGCTAAATTATTTTACCTAATTGAAAACCCCCAAACCTTTTCTTTCTTATTTCAGATTAACTACTGCAATGTGCAATGAAGTGGCCTCCTTATCAAAGAAGTTTATGAATTCTTTAACCACTGTTGGGGTAAGATTAGATTTTTTTTCACCTTTTTTAAGGGAAGTAGATCTGCAAGGGGTTTGAGGAAACGTGGGAGATGTAGTGCCTTCTTTCAAGGTGCTACAGAAGCTGCACTGTGATGCAAGCTGAAATCAGGCCGGGCACCTTCGGGCAGCGCAGGGCCCCTCTGCCTGGGGCCTGGCCCTGCGCCTGCCTCCCCGGCGTGCACGGCGTGGGGGAGTTTTCAGGCCTCCATGGGCCTCATTTTCTTTCTTTTTTTTAAGTGTCAGATGAAGGTTCCTTCCAGTATAGATAGATAGCTGTATCTGTGATGTATATAATTCAGGAATCTTTATTAAAATAGTGAATTTTGAATATTTTCATTCATTGTTGTCCTCAGAGCCTATTTTATAAGCCATACAAGAAGTTTCTTGGTTTTATTGTCACACTTCAACTTTAATGGAAAGAAAATGTCACTGATCGGCTTAAGTGTTTCTATTCTCAGGGTAACAACTTTGAAAGGTTCAGCATTCATTTGGAGGTGTGGCTTCCAGCTGTTTTCTTTAAAAATCAGCTTAGTGGTGCCAGAGAAGACAAGTGGAAAATATTCCCTATTGACCTTACTACTTTTTCTTTTAAAGCCCTCAATGCAAGTTCTGATGATTCTTTCCATGAAAAACAGCAGGTTTACTTCCTGTTTTAGTTAGCGTGATGTTTTGGTTGTGAGTGTATTCGTTTCCTAGGGCTGCCGTAACAAAGTACCACTAACTGCGTGGCTTAAACAGCAAAGATTTATTCTCTCAGAGTTCTGGAAACTAGATGTCCAAAATCAAGGTGTTGGCAGGGCCACACTCCCTCCGAGCCTCTGTGTCCTCCTCCCTTGCTTCTTCCTGCTGTGGTGGCCCCAGCATTCCTTGGCTGTGGCTGCAGAACTCCAGACTGCCTCTGTGTCTCCTCCTCACTTCCTTCCCTGTGTGTGTCCAGACTTCCCTTTCTTACAAGCACACCGGTCCTGTTGGGTTGGGGCCTGGCCAACAGGACCTCGTCCTAACGCACTGCACCTGCAGCAGCCCTAGTTCCAGGCAAGGTCACAGTCCGTGCTTCTGGAGGTTAGGACTTAGTATATCTAATTGAGTGGACCACAATTCAACCCATAACAGGAAGCAACAGAAACAAGTCCCAAATAATGTAAAGAGAAAAGGAGCTTCATGAAAGGCAGAGGAGGAGCGTGAGCAGCCGTGGGGACCAGCACCACGGCTCACACACCTCTGTCTGAAGTGTTGCTGTCAGGGTGACTCGGTGGCGGCAGCTGCCAGCCCCGTGCGTTGCTCCATTCAAATTCCTGGCTCCTGGGTAAGGAGGTTTGGAGAGCTCATCAGCATGAGTCAGATGTCCACCTTGGTATCACTCTGCTGCAACCAGGGACAGGGTCACATCTTGCAGAGCTACCTGGCTGCTGGGGCACACCCCTTCCCCTCCTCAGGCCAAGAGCTGTTCTCAGAAGAAGTGAGAAATGATCATGGGCCTGGCTGTCACCCCAAAAGATGTCTGTCCCCCACTCTTCTGTAAGTGACTTAGTTCGTAAGGGGTAAGGTACATACCACCTAGTCTGCTGTCATGAAATCTGGTTTGCTTCTCCCATTTTGTAAACCAGCAGCTTTCACAGTTGTCTAGTTTTAAGCCCTCAGCAATAGAGCTTCACTGCATATGAGTAGGGTGCCGGGGGAGGCGGGCGCTCACCGATATGTGGTGGTCTGGATAAAATGCACTTGTGTGTTCAGTGTTGTCTAAGTTACCTGATGCCCACAGACTTTGGCGTAAATGCTAGATTTGCAGAGAGGTCCCGGGTTCCCAAGACTCTATTGTACCTTCTTGTCACTCTGGCCACAGTTTACAAGATGAAGAAACTGAGGCCCAGAGGGGTGAATTGATCCATCCCAGCCTCTCAATTGATTTCCCAGCTTGCAGTTGGCTGCCTGTCAGCTACATCAGACAGACAGCCGACTGTCTGGGTCTCTGTAGTTGTCTGGGGTTGAAGGTGTTGCGTCTGCATGTGTGTCTGTGCGTGTGTATTTGTGTGTGTTTGATGTTAAACATTTATCTACATTAGTGCATAATATTCATGGTATTGCTTTCCATTCCTTTTAACGTGTCGTATTCCAGCACAGTGCTTCTCAAACCTTAATGTGCAAGCAAATCACCTGGAGATCTTGGTATGCAGATTCTTACTCAGTAGGTCTGGGATGAGGACTGAGATTTGGCATTTCTAATAAGTTCTCAGGTGATGACAATGTTCCAGATCCACAGTCCACAACTTGGCCAGGCGCGGTGGCTCACGCCTGTAATCCTAGCACTCTGGGAGGCCGAGGCGGGCAGATTGCTCGAGGTCAGGAGTTCAAAACCACAGTCCACAACTTACATAGCAAGGCTCTGGCAGATGGTGTGTACTTGAACTTATATATATATACACATACGTATGTATACACATGTGTGTACAAATGTTTGCATGCACAAAATAAGAACACATGGTTATCATTTTGAAGAAGAGAAAGCTGACTTTAAATTAGAGTTTACTGAAATGCCATCTCACAACAACAGTGCCTCTGGTGTTGGGCTGTGATGAGTCATTCACATCGTCATTGTTTGTGTTCTCTAAAACAGCCATTATTCTTAACTTGAAGTTAATGAGTGTGTGTCACTCTCCAGACCCATTTACATTGCTTGCACATCTCATCGATTATGCAAACCAATCTCGTTTTATTGCCCTCATTTTGATTATAGTTTAGAGGTTTATTGATAATCAAATAAACATCAAAGCAAACACTGCAATGGATTTTGTGGTTACTAACTAAAATGTCTCAGATTTTAAGGAGTTTTTTCCCAAGACTCCATTATGGTTTCCCCATTAAGATGTTACTTCACCCTTTTATTGGTAGAGTAATGCCAATAAAAGTGGGCTGCTCTGGGAAGATATTTTTAATTTATACATTTTTGCTTACAATAAACTCTTCCAGGTAAAGTAAGAGAAACCAACCAAATAAGATTGCCCTCTCTCTCCAATCTCTTTCATCATTTATGGCCAGAGAGTAGATCAAACATTTTTAGATAGAGAAGACTCTTGATTGATAGGCCAATACCATCAATAAGGGTAATGATACTAACACTAGCTTTCACTTTTTAAGCACCTACTTTATACCAGGTTCTGTGCTCCATGCTTTACATATATTCGTGTTTTTCAAATTTGGATCTGCAGACCTGTTTGCAAGTTATACTTAAGAATGTTTTGAATTTGCTGCTCTTCTAGAAGATTCCCTATAACAAAGTATCCCTGTTTACATTTAAAAGAAGAAAGAAAAAAAGACTAAACCAGGGCTTGGACTAGGTTAGACAAGTGAGGGATTTAACTCACCTGCAAAATTGAAGGGAGCACAAAAAAGAAAAAGAAAAAAACTCAGTAATCTAGATAGATATTTTAAGGCAATATTTTAAAAAAATTAAAATGCAAAAAAAGGATCAACAAAATATCAAAATTTTAATTAAAGACAGGATCCAACTCCACACTTGTACAACTTATCCTCACTCTCTTCACCCTAATCTTAGACTTGCTACAAACTTTAAATAGTTTAAAAGGTCTGAAATTGCTAGCTGTGGGAACTCAAACAAGTTATCTGACCTTCCTGAATCCTATTTTCTTCTCTTTAATTTACAGTTATCATGATATCTAACTACCTCCTAAGATTTCTGTAGAAATTAAATGAGACCATATAGTGTAACACCAGACAAAGCCTAGTCTGTAGTAAGCATTCCACTTCTCCTCTTCTTCCTCTCTAAGAGACCCCTCAGCAGAGCCAGCGTGTCACGCTCTATGTGGCCAGCCTTGCAGTATGAGCACCTAATCTGTCAATTTCATACTTTTGATTCCACAGAGTGACAAGAAGGCTGAGGTCCTTAACCCCATGATCAACAGTGTATTGTCAGAGGTAAGTGGCCCCCCAGAGAGAAAGTACTTCTGAATCAAAACAAATGTTAGAGCTCCTTTGTTTTTTGTCCTTCTCCCAGGCAGCAAATGTTATTGCAATTCTAAATCTTATCGTCAACAGGATTTTTTTAGTACATTTATGTAGCTCAACCAGCTGTAAACCCTCTGGTGAAGCAACAATACCTAATTTTCAAGAATTCCTGATTATAAAAAGAAACGCTAAGCTTGCATGTTATTTCTGGCACTGTTCCCTCTAGCAGAAGCAGATTTCTGCTGCCAATTTGACACTAGATGTAGCACTGTGATTGGCTGGGATTATTGCTCAGTGGTGATTTTCATCAAAATGAGTACCCCCTCCCCCATTCACAATAACCTTTGGTTTAGCTGGGTCCAAGCTCCAGGCTGGCAAAAATGACAAGTAGAGTGTCTAGCCTTTGCCCATTCAGTGACAAGGGGCACCATCATCTATGACCATTCACTCTGTGGCCTGCCCACTCACCAGGACTTTGTGGCATCAGCTGCATAGAAATGAAGCTGCCTCAACACTGCTGTAGGTTTTCCAGAAACCATGATGTAAGAGAATGAAAGGGGCCCAGGAGGCCCTCTCATTCTTGCAGCATAGGCACTGTATTCTACCTGCAGAGAAAGGGTAGACTATTGGTGGAGCAAAGTCTTCCATGAAGGGCCAAACTTTAAGAAACTGGCACATCTGTAGCCACAGGACACCCCACTGAAGCCACAAGGTGTTAACAAGCTAAGTTTGAACATGGGCAATGCATATGCAGTTTTTTGCTTAATGAAGTAGCTATCGATTGCAAAATTTGAAAATTACATAACTTCAAGAGGGTTTTGGGGAATTGTACCTTACTGTTAAGGAAAACTGCCAAGGTACAAAAATAGCAAAGTGGTGGCACTGAGTGTTACTGTTTAGGATGCAGACATACAGTGGCATGGAGTCAATCAGAAAGGACAGGAGCTACAGGGCAGGTCCTGGAGGGACAGACACAGCTAACAGGAAATGCTGAAAGGCAGAGGCAGAATATGGCACGAGGAAATCTCTACCCTGGCCACCCAGAAGTCATTAGCAGATTAATTTACCATGTCAGTCATGAGAGTATTAGGTCAAATGTTTTTTTCATTTTCCCAGTGGAAGTTTTCACATATTTTTGTCACCCTACCCTTTAATGGCCTCTCCAATACTGTTAGTGTTCCACACGCTAACAAACTAGTGAATAGTGCTATCAGATGCACAGACTAAGAAGAAAGGACCATGCAAAGGAGCATGACAGTATTCGAGGATTTGCCATGAATGGTTACCCAATAATATTTCCAATTAGCTTTATGTAGACCACTCTTGTTTATTTATCTGTAGGGCAGGACAAACTGACCTCCTTCGTACTGTGCTTTTGTGTTATTTCGGGGCAGCAGGGTTGATCTGGGGGAAGGGTAGATGAGACTGAACATACTGGGCCCTAAATAGACTCACACTGATGTCTGTCCCTTACCTCGAGTGAATTCCTCTCTGATAGTGCAGCTAAGGAAGAGCTGGGCATGCTCCATCCAAGAGAATGTGTTCACACTGGCTTTAAGCACCAATATTACAAGAAAAATATAATCCAATATTGGGCAGTTTGAGGGGAGAGAACATTGTCAAATTAGGAGAATTGTCAAGATTGAGCTTTGAAAATAGCCTTCAACCTCCTTTTTCCCTGTCCACAGGGCTGCAACAGCACGACATACGTGCAGGACGCCCTCCAGCTGCTGCTGCCGGTTCTGCAGGTTTCGCACATCCAGACCAGCTGTTTGAAAGCCCAGCCGTGACCCCACCAGATGCCACGGAGCCAAAGGACATGGCAGACCAGGTTGCTTCCATATCTAAGCGGATGTTTTCTATACAGCTGGCCACAGACACCCATTTGAGGACACTGCAAGCAATTTTGCACAGACAGTACTGAGAATGCACGTTTAAAGAGAGTTGTCATTTCTCTTAATGTATATGGTTGTTTTGACAAATAATTATGTTTTCTTTATGTTAATTTAAACTTACATGGCTTATATTGAAAATTTTCTTTAGTCTGAAATTCATTCACAAATATTCATGTCCACTTTCCTGGTCAAACATGCTATATTTAAAAATTCATAGGCAGACCCTAGGATTTTTAATTCTTTAAATTTCTACCTTTAAATGTCCCATTCTTATAGTATTACTTTAAATCAATTCTTATATTGAACTTTTATTACATAAATGTCATGGGCAAAAATAACACTACTTATAGATTTTACCAATT
Organism: Mirza zaza; assembly: GCA_008750895.1. NCBI lineage: Eukaryota > Metazoa > Chordata > Mammalia > Primates > Cheirogaleidae > Mirza > Mirza zaza. The sequence continues at coordinate 4,679 of VSMD01138432.1, read as the reverse complement.
ATGGTAAAAGAGGGACATAAGTATCTCTTTATAGTCATTCATTCTTGCAAAAGCATTTATTCAGTACCTACTGTGAGTTCACAATAAAGGAGCATGGTCTCACTCCAGTAGAGACAGATAGCAGGGTTTATGATGATTCTTAAAATGCTTAAACATGCTAACGAATTTTCAAAAACTTACAAAATGTTAAGAACAGGGTAAATTGGTTGTTTAAAAAACTCGATGGTTTACCTTTCGCTTCATTATATTTTCCCACACTCTCTGAACTATTTTATCCCAAACTTCATATTTAGGGTAAAAATATGTATGGAAAGGGGTATTGAAGAGTATTTGGGGGCCGGGCGCGGTGGCTCACGCCTGTAATCCTAGCTCTCTGGGAGGCCGAGGTGGGCAGATCATTTGAGCTCAGGAGTTCGAGACCAGCCTGAGCAAGAGCGAGACCCCATCTCTACTATAAATAGAAAGAAATTAATTGGCCAACTAATATATATAGAAAAAATTAGCCGGGCATGGTGGCACATGCCTGTAGTCCCAGCTACTTGGGAGGCTGAGGCAGCAGGATTGCTTGAGCCCAGGAGTTTGAGGTTGCTGTGAGCTAGGCTGACGCCACGGCACTCACTCTAGCCTGGGCAACAGAGTGAGACTCTGTCTCAAAAAAAAAAAAAAAAAAAAAAAAGAAGAGTATTTGGTTTACAATTAACTTCTTCTAATGGCAGAATTACAAAGCTTGGAAGTATTTGTCCCATGAAAGAGTCGTATGTGCAAAGGGATCCCCCAAATGCTGGAGGAGCCAAAGAAGGCAGACAAATCCAGTCTGTTGCCATAGGATGATGTATTAGGGGGACTTACAGACAGAAGCATGGTCTTGGGTGGCCACAGGACAGGTAGATCTCCGCACCACAAGCCCCCACTCCCAGGGCTTGTATTTTTGGGGAAAGGCACTAGCTGTGGAGGGAATGCGTAGGCGGCTGCGAGCAAGGCCGGCGTCCCAGCTGAGCCTCCGGCGCACGGGGCTGTTAGGGAGGAAGGGCGACCGAGTGGGGAGTGTTCCTGTGTAAACAGTAATAGCCGACCAGGCATTTTGGAGGATTCCCAGATTCGAGGTTAGCCAGGCAGATTAGCATTTAAAAAATAAAGTCACTCTTGTCCCTGCAGTAGTAAAATAGGAAATTCAAGGGATTTTAACACAGCAGAACCCCAGGACTGCATTTCAAAGTCTGCCACACGGACTGCGCCCGAAGACGGAGAAGGCCGCGCGTCCTGGCGCCAGTCGCGGGGAGGGCCCTGTGTGCTGCTCCCGTTTCCGAGTGCCAGCGACATCCCCACGGCGCTGTCACCAGAAGTCTTGCCCAGTAGCTCTCTCCGGGACAAACGAAGCTTGCAGTTGTGCAAGAGTGAGAATCTCCTATTCATATTTGCTTTTGTTCCCCTGGTAGAAGAAACTGCCTTTGTTCCACACAGGCAAGGTAGGGGCATCTTCATGTCAACCCCTACGTATTATTAGTGTTTTCTGTGCCCTGTATTTTATTTGTGTATCTCCTGAAACAGCCATAGAAACATAGGAACAATTTATTTATAGTCTAGAAAATAATTCTCTGAGGGATCAATTAAAGATTTTTTCCTCCTTTTTGATTGCCTGAAACGTTTCTCTTATTAGTTCCAGAGAATGATTAACTGATGAAAATGTTGTATTTACCTCTTCATAAACTTTAGACTTTTTAATGTATAGAACAGAGGAAATGATTTAGATATACAATTTCTTCACATCAGGTTTTCTTTTTAGCATCAGATTAGTTTAGACATTAACTAGAAATGTAAAAGAGAAACAGATATTTTCTCTAAGGAGCTAAATTTCCAAACTTAGACTTTTTGCCTAACTCCACCCGTTTAGTACATAGCAAAAATTTTAACCAAAATAAAATGGAAATCTTTAAAAGAATAAGAAGGATAATTATTCAAAAGAAGTGGCTGGCATTATTGACGTTGCATGTATCTCTTCGTGGCAGGTGTCAAAGGTTGCCAGGCGGAGACGCAGGCTGAGAGATGACTCCCGGCCTAGTTCCGTGGTCTGTGAATGACATTCTTTAAGAGAGAATAATCACTTAAAAATATATCCACCCTCCAGAATATCTTTCAATACTGTTTTTCACCATCACTTTTAAATAATGTAACCGCTTCTTTGTTTTGCTTTAACCTGGCAAACACAGGATCTAGATCTGGGCAAATGTCAATCAATTACTGAATGAATGATTTAACAGACTTCCCTTGGAAGTGTTGTATTCCTTCAATAATCCTTTACATAAATTGGATTCATTTTACTCTATGCAATTACCCTGAACAAGTGTGCCAGTTTTTTTTACATCAAGTGCAAAGTAAGGTCTAGTCTAAATAATGAATGTCCTGTGCCTGTGCCCGTGCCTTATTAAATAAAAAGCATCAAAAGCAGATTTTGTGTTCAAGAAAAATTGCTGTCAGGTATTGCAACATACAGATCTAAAGGGCAAAACTGAGTCCCAAATCGTAAAGCACAGGCGCAGCTCATGCATGCTGCGCCGCTGAGAAGACTGGCTCTGGGTCCAGCTCTCGGGCTGGGCTGCTCCTGGAGCTCAGAGCCAAAGGAGTGGTATGAGGATGTGCAGCCCTTCAGCAACACCAGCTGCGGACCGTGGGCCTCAGCTGCAGAGCTCAAAGGGAGGAAGGCAGTTCAGGAGAGAGGCCTGAGCACAGAAGTGAGAGCATTTACTTGTACTCTGTAGGAATCAGCTGCCCAAAAGCGCCCAAAGATCTGGAAGGTCGCCTTCTGCACAGGCAGGCTGTGCTGTTTGTACGTCAGCAACAAAGGCAAGCAGATCTCAATCATAGCCATCCAGAAGTCCAGGATATGACATCTCAGGGAAGCGATTTAGCAAAAATTTGAAATAAACATTTTATTTCTCTTTCTTCCTAAACACTGTGTCAGGGTGGGGGAAGGGGTTGGGTATGTGTATGTGTGTGTGTGATCACAACATATAACTTCAAATGGTATTTAATTTTATAAAGCAATTATCCTTCAGGGTCAAGCTGAAGGTCAAGTTTTTGTATAATGTAAAAACAACCCTTTGATCCTCCTCTTGAGCATGCCCTACATTCTGATATTCAGATCCAGGCTTCTGTTTGGTTTCTTAAATTACCATGTTTATAAAGGCAGATCAAAGAGATCATACTGAAAATCTGTCTCAGAACTGCAGTTCTGCTCTGGTTTTGTAGATGATTAGGATTCATAATACCATAGAAGTAGATTCAGATCAGCCATTCTTCACATAAAAGAAAAAACTGATGTGATTAACCATGTGTTTTATTTTTCTAGGTATCAATTAGGCAGGTTTATGTTCATTTTCTATGTATTCATCCATATGAGATGCTACCATAGAATATCTGCTGTTAAACAAATTTGAGGAAAGACACCATTCTACTCATTTTTTTCTTAGACCCTAAAAATAATTTGAGTTATTCTACCCTTTGAACATTTCACCTTTAGTGATGATTAAATTAGTGCACCCAAGACAGCAGGAAGTGTATGGGTGGTGCTTCTGCTGTTCTGGCGTCCAGGGTCATCACAGACTAGGAATAGATGCTGATTATGGAGGGTCAGAATTTTATGTTGGGATTTGTTTGTTTTGTTTTGTTTTTTTTTTTGAGACAGAGTCTCACTCTGTTGCCCAGGCTAGAGTGAGTGCCGTGGCGTCAGCCTAGCTCACAGCAACCTCAAACTCCTGGGCTCAAGCAATCCTGCTGCCTCAGCCTCCCAAGTAGCTGGGACTACAGGCATGTGCCACCATGTCCGGCTAATTTTTTCTATATATATTAGTTGGCCAATTAATTTCTTTCTATTTATAGTAGAGATGGGGTCTCACTCTTGCTCAGGCTGGTCTCGAACTCCTGAGCTCAAACGATCTGCCCACCTCGGCCTCCCAGAGAGCTAGGATTACAGGCTTGAGCCACCGTGCCCGGCCTTATGTTGGGATTTAAACTACATTTACCTTTGTCTAGATCAGAGAGGATTTTTCTCTGCATGAGCTATCAGCCACAAAGCAGTAGGGTTATGTCAGCCTGTGGTCACTGCTGACTCTCTTGACAGGCCTGTCTCTTCTACTAGTCTCAAAGGAATTCTATATTGCAGAAGAAAAATATGTATATTTCTTTTTTTTTTTTATTTCAGCATATTATGGGGGTACAAATTTTAAGGTTTCAATAAATGCCCTTCCACCCTCCCCCCACAAGTCTGAGTTTCCAGCATGACCATCCCCCGATGGTGCACATCTCACTCATTATGTATGTATATACCCACCCTCCTCCCCCCTCCCCCCTGCCCAATACCCTATTACTGTAGTACCTATGTGTCCACTTAGGTGCTCCTCAGTTAATACCAGTTTGCTGGTGAATATATGTGGTGCTTGTTTTTCCATTCTTGGGATACTTCACTTAGTAGTATGGGTTCCAGCTCTAACCAGGAAAATATAAGATGTGCTATGTCACCGTTGTTTCTTAGAGCTGAATAGTACTCTATGGTATACATACACCACATTTTATTAATCCATTCTTGGATTGATGGGCACTTGGGCTGTTTCCACAGCCTTGCGATTATGAATTGTGCTGCTATAAACATTCGAGTGCAGGTGTCTTTTTTGTAGAGGGTCATT